>CANSZD010000225.1:307500-615162 GCA_947648045.1 Beta corolliflora | reverse complement strand
GATGATAGATAAGGTAAATGAACGCTAAAGTCATACTTAAATAATCTAACACACACCCATAAGTGGCCAAGTGGGTGATTGGTTATTGAGTACATTGTCTATTATCCTCCCAAGAAACTGCGTGCTAAGGAGCTTGGTTATCGTGTAAATGAATTATGTAATTGCTCCTATCTCGAATATAAATGTAATTGTTGCTTTTGTATAAATGCGAGATCTGCCGATGTTGATGATGATGAATATGATGGTGAGTGAGTGAAGAAGTGATCTCACAGAGAATTATCTCCCACTTTGTTGAGGGCCACGTTGAAGTCGGTTGGACATGAGCGGTAGGCGGGTCCATACCCCCGTGAAGCAAAAGGGAAATAAAAAAGATAGAAAAGTGAAAAGGACCTCTTACCTTACTTTGAAATTCTCAACTTTGCAAGTATGGTTTCAGCTCACTAGATTAAGGTTGGCTTGATGTGAAATTACAACGTATAGTTGTTTATAATCCTCTTACTGTCCCCGAAACTTGGAAATAATTGTCAATTGTCTTATTTTTTTGATAATTAGGGGCTTTATACAATTTTAATGGAAACCCTTGTTTATAGTTGGATCATTCCTAGATATTCCGTCCCTCTTACTCGATGTTAGTAAGGAATTCTACAAGAGCTGATTACAATCTAGAATTCTATTAGAAAAGCTCTAACTTTTTATGGACATTCTAAAAATAATATATTAATATAATACAGTTATTGTTTTTTACAGGATAGAGAGGCACATAGATGTGCCAAAACTTATTATTTCTCATTATTGATCCTTTCTAAATTCTCTAGGTGCAAGTTTGGTTTGAGTGTAGCTCCAATTATGCGTGTACGTACACGTATATGCACACTCGGTCAATAATGAACTTCACACTTATTATTTGGGATGTCTTGTAATAAACTTCACCATTTCTTTACCTTTCCTCTCTTCATCCAATCAATATTTCTTTTTTCCTTCTGTTTTCCAACATACTCGTCTTACTATTTTCTTTTCTCTATATTCACTGTTATGTTCTAATCTTCATTTAACAACTATTTTCCATTTTGATGCTGGCACCACTGCAACACGCGCTCATACACACACACACACACACACACACACGCACACACACACACACACACACACATAAGGAGACAAATATATATAGATATAAACATACTCACAAATAAGCATATAAATGTACATTTTCCCGGTCATAACGCTTTCTCATATGTCTAAACTAAGAAGTGTGGCTCATGAGGTTTGCAAGCGGACATTGTTGAGCTCTAACACTTTACCTCAAGAGCGTTTTCTCAAGGTTTGAGCAAAAAGATTGAAAAAATCTTTTCTTGGTTGTTCCATGGGTTCTAACGTCTAAGGCAATTATGAGTGATGATCACAATGCAAAACAATGTCCTTGGTCTTCATTAGGCTCAATTAGGTTGCTCCTAGTAAGTTTTTGAAAATTTTATGTAGAAGTTAATATTAAGTAACTTGTCCAAAAAGAAATATCGTATTTGCAAAATGCATAAGAGGTCAATGTTAGAGTACTATCTCATACACTCCTTATCATTCAAAAGAGATTTTGTTTATGGTAAGAGTATAGGTTGAGAGCTTTTAACATATGGACTTTGGAGAGAGTAATGTGAATTTAGAGGAATTGTACACACCAAAGGAGTGCGAAGCATGACTATTTGGTTCCTGTCGCCTTACCATGTGTTGAGTGTAGGTTTGCGTCCAGCTTTCCTTTGCTTGACTCAATCTGAAGTGCTCTTTACTGTAAAGGTTTTCCATAAAAGTATAGGCTCTGATACTCATTGGTGATTGCCTCTCTCTGAAGTTCGCTTTAGTTTTAGTGTCCAATTAATCGTTCTTGGTTCTCCCTAGTTGCTACATAACAAAGTTACTATTGAAGTTCTTATAAATTTTCATAATTTCTGCAGATATGTCATTGTCTGAACCAGGTGATGCTATTCATGTATTCGCACATCACAAAGGTGAGAACCATGCCTTTATTATTTAATCTTGAAGTTGTAGCTAGGGAAGGAAGGATGAAAATTATGATGTTACCCTGGTTTGTTGCATGGAATCTTGTCAAACCATGGAGAACTAGCAATTATACCCTTCCATAGGTTTAATTGGAAGTGTTTGAAAATCTGTGTCAAACTGTGCTTATGAAACTTTCTTTTTATAAAAAAAAATATTTGTCGACTATTGCAGAACCACTTTATGCTGTTGCCTGCAACCCAAAAGATGCGGCATTAGTGGCAAACGGGGGGTGGAGACAATTTGGCTTGTCTTTGGAGGATTGGTTGTGAAAAAGAGTAGATGAGCTTGTAGGTACGCGTCTGATTAATTGAACTTTTGTGTTTGTTTGTCCAACGCCCAGCTCACTTGATATCATAACAAAACAAAATTGTAACCTAAATTCTTGTTTATTTTACATTGGTTCACTTGTACCCAATGTTCCTCGAAACATCTCCTTCTTGGTGAAGGCAACGTAAGCAAGTTCTGGCCATTCATTTGTTGCTGAATAATATTCAAATTAATTTATTGTAGGTCATGAGGAAAACATTTCTAGTTTAGCCTTCAGCAAGGATGGCCAGTTGCTTGCATCTGGAGGACTTGATGGGTGTGTCAAGATATGGGACATTTCAGGCAATCTCAAATGCACATTGGAAGGCCACGATAAAAGACGAGGAGTTTGAGGTGGAAAAATAGTAGTTGAAATTTTGTATTATTGTGCATCATTGTGTTGTTTAAGGCCTGGAGTTTAATACTTGTGTATCTGCAGTGGGTAAGATGGCACTCAAGTGCTCATCTAGTCTTGGCTGTGGAATGCTGATAAAGGTGCCTGTCTCAATGTTCTCTGTGGTCATAATCAGCCTGTGACTTGTGGTGATTTTACACCTGACGGTACTTGTCTAACCTCTATCATACTCATCTTTAAGGATCTTCTTTTTCCCTCCTCCTGTGTCTGTTCTTATTATGCCTTGGTAGCCTGAGAGGGCAGAGTTCAACTTTTTTGCCCCCTTTGTTTTGGTTTGTGAAGGGAAATCTATTTGTACTGGCTCTTCGGATGCCACCTTGAGAATATGGAATCCTAGAAGTGGTCAGGAGTACTGTTGCTAAAGGTAAGCATTTTATGACTTTGGTTGAGATTTCCAGTGAAGCTATGTACTTAAGCTTAGCAGTTAATATAGAGGCTCAACAAGGATTCTGAATAATTTCTTAGATTTAAATCCAAGATGATGACATTATATCTTTCTTATGAGTGGATTGATGTAGCTAAGATGATGATGACATTGTATATCAGTATATGTACGTACTGAATAAAAAATTTCTGGTCAACCTGTTTGCTATTCCATGGTTTAGTAGGTCCTATTCTTAGAAGCTACAATTTTACTATTGTTAGAGCTCTCAATCTAGAGGTTTAGACCATATCAGATGTAATTATTTCCTTGCTCTTTTATGATTTCTTATTGTGTTGGTTTTGATGTATATGATCTTCCAGGCTATACGCATGCTTCTGCATTGAGATGCTTGGCATATACCTCGGATTCAACCCTTGCTCTAACTGGAGCAGAAAATGGTTTTGTCAGTGTAGTGAACATAGCAAAAGGGAAGGTCAGTCATCTCATTTTTTGTGTATCTTCTTGTTTTCCCTCCTTTTGCTTGCAATATGTGGAGATTAAATTATGTTTTTTTTATCATGTTCTATATTTGTTTTGCCAATTCAATGTGTTTCCTTTTCCAAGTTGCAATAGGTTAATTTTGGAATTACAGCTGTATTCTGTAGATACACGTAAGCACTAAGCTATTATACACGCTTTGAGAGTAATAAGAATCAAGGCAAAGATTTTGCATAAATTTTTGCTTAGCTTGTGAGACTAACCTAATTTTAGATTTTTTATATTCATTTGTTGGTGAGTGGATTATGTCCCTTTAAACCTCGAGACAGTAAGCAGTCAAATTCTCTAGCTCAATTAACTAGGTGGAATTATCTTTTTAAGGTTCATGTAGTGGTGATTTAATCCATCTCGTTTTAGCTTAGTTATCGTGTACGCATCAGGCAGCCACAGGTTTGAAAATATGCACAAATACATTGAGCTCTTGAAATTTGAAAGGTGTGTTGCAATCAACATTGTACATCATAGCAGAATCTTTGCAAGCTCATGTCCTGTTTGATTGATTCTTTATTAGTGCCAGTCTCTTGCCTAGGAGAGCAAGAAGCCTCTTCTGGAGAGGGAAGGTAATAGGGAGAGTGAGAACAGCATTCAGAGGAACTGTGGGAAATAGAATAGATAAGAGTCCTGAGAGAAGGGGAGTTAGTGACCTAACCACTTAATTTCAATCGATGCTAGGGAACCGCGAGAGTCTGATTCGATTGAGGTGAGAGGAATGAGAGAAACAAGGTGATGGGATGGAGGTTGCCACCTACTTATAGTTGGTGGCTTTGCCAGCAGGAAACAGAGATTCTGAGGGGGGGGAGATTTGGAAGAGGATTCACAATAAGATGAGAGGGAAAAGTAAAACAAGAGAAAAGGGGTCGATATCTTGATGATGTCCAGGTGAAATGATATGTTCATAATTTTATCTTGGTCAATTGGTGGTGTGTCTATGGCTTAATCTACTTACTATATGAAAGGTTTAGAGGAAGGAATACTTTTTCTTTTCTTTCTTATTTCGATTTGAAACTTCCATGTCAAAGGTTTATTTGTTTTATGATTCACTTCAACTATAGTGTTATTACCGTGCTCTCTTTTATGCTTTTGATGTGAATATGTGATTGCTGCCATAATCTCCTCCAATAAGAGTTTATACTTGAAAGGAGTGGCAACCTTGACATATTTGGTAAATTTGCGATCTGCAATAAGGATAAAACTAACAATGGTTTCTAAAATTTTGCATGGGCAGGTTACCAGCTCAGTATCATCTCACTCAAGTTCAGTTCAATGTATTGGGCTTTCATTAAGGTTATATGTTCTCCATTTATTTGAAATTCTTCGCCTACAACTTTAACTTAAAATTTCCTCAAAGTGTTGTATGCAACTCTTGTTAAAAAGCAAATATATAAGGGTTAGGGAAACAGCATTAAGTACAATTAGATTTAGTAGAATGATTGTTGTTTGCATTTTCATTGACATTTTACAAGCATGTTGACATCAGCATGCCTTGGGTAGCAACTGGAGGTGCAGATGAAAAGCTTGTTATCTGGGATCTGCAACATTCAGCATGTCGCAGCGTTTATGAGTACCAGGTAGGTGGGGGGTGAGTACTATAGGTGTTTTCGCCCTCTGGAAGGCAATTCAAATATTTATTGATTCCTAAGTTTTAACAAAGAAAAATATTAATGTGGGTGGTCTTGGGTGTCTCTGCTTTTCTTGTCGTTGATGTTGGTATAAACACAGATGCAGGATGACGTAAGTTGCTTGAAATGGCTTGGTGAATCCAGATATGTGGCGTCAGCATGTGGCGATGGGCAGATAATCATTTGGGATACTCGATCAGAAGACCATGTAACCTTCAAGGGTCACTCAGAAAGAATCCACGAACTTGCTGTGTCTGCTGATAACAATTTTCTTGTTTCAGCTTCAGAGGATGGTACTGCTCGTGTGTTTGACATATCAGACTTAAGATGACAATTACAATAAAAAGAATGTTTATAGGATGACAACATCTAATATTATTTGTTGAGGGTAATACTGTATCACTAATTATTTTTCTCTTATTCTCGGACAATTGCCCTGTTGTCGAGTTACTGACCCTTGTGTGGTAAAATAATGTCTGCTTTAACTATTTGATTGTGCATGGAAGATGATCAATTATTCATGGTATTATAACTATTGCAAGGGTAAGTGAGGGCCTTTTCTCTTTTTATTTTTTATTTTTTCCGAATTTCTTCTTTTATATCAAAACCACCCTTGCGATCGAAAAGATCTGTGATTTTAAATTTGGGGGTCTTAACTAAAACAAATAATGATCATAACACACACTAGTGAAAAAAAGCAAGGGTCAGGGTGCAAGGGTTGCGTTTTTGAAAAACGCAGCCTTAAATAGTGAAGGGTTGTGGTTAAAGCCCAAAACCGCAACCCCTTTAGTAATTAAGGGCTGCGGTTTTGGGCTAACCCGCAACCTTATTAATTCTCTGTTGGGCTCGTTATTGATGAGAGAAGTTGAGCGCACAAACTTCACAAACTATCATCTTTCTCTCTCTCATTCGTCCCTCTCCTCTCTATTATACCCAAATCTATTTCTTCACTCTCAACATCACCCACATCCTCTCTCAATACCCAGATCTCCTCTGACCGGTATCTCCCTTTTAACCACCACCGGTATCTCCTCCGACCTCACCGCACTTCTCTAACCATCCTCGCTGACTGATACTTTCTCCGATCTCCGCAAAACCCTACCTTATGGAAACCTCGTAACAACACTCTCACCACAAATCTTCATTCGTCTCTCTCATCTCTAAGTGGCTAGGATCTCCTCTCCTCCTTCGTCTCTCATCTCTCCTTACACAAATCGTTCACACCACCTCGCCGGCATTCGCACAAACAAACCGCCGCTCACCACTCGCGTCTTGTCTCGCCTGCATTTGCGCAGCATCTAGGGTTCGAGATTTAGTTTTTATCATTTTTAATTTTTTTTTTGTATTTGTTGGTTCTTGATTGTATTTTTCACATTCTTTTTGTCAATTTTAGGTTTTTTAGTTTTATGGAATTAATTTGAGATGGTTCGAGATTAATTTGAGATCTAGGGTTCGAGATTTACTCGGTTTTTTGTCAATTTATTTTTTCGTATTTTAGGTTTTTTTATTTTATATTGTGGAATTAATTTGATTGTATGTTGTTGATTTTGTGGAATCTCCTCTTGTTGTATGTTGTTCGAAATTCTGGTTGTTTTTAGAGGAATGAATTGGTTCATTTTGGTATGCTTGCTCAAATCGAAAATTTTGGTATGCTCGCTCAAATCAAATCAAATCAAAATTTCTGGCTGTTTTTAGGACTCAAAAAATGCAAAAAAATAAAATAAAATTGGGTCATTAACGGTTGCGGTTTTGACCATTAACCGCAACCCTTTATCACTTAAGGGCTGCGGTTAATGGTGAAAATCGCAACCCTTAATTGATAAAGGGCTGCGGTTTTGACCATTAACCGCAACCCTTTAGCACTTAAGGGTCAAGGGTCAATAACCGCATCCCTTCGATTTTACCTAAGGGTCGCTACGCCAGGGCACGGGCAAAAACGCAGCCCTCAGGGCTATTTTGACCGCAGCCCTTGACGTTTTTTCCACTAGTGACATTAATACACAAATGAAAAGTTGAGTTTTAATTATAACAAAACCAAACTCTATATTATTCGAACCATTTATTAGAAATACCTTTATTATATCGATATTTCAATACCATCTCCATTTCTAGTGAATTCAACAGATTGACTTTCACACTCATCAACAGATGCAACTTCTACTTTAATATCTTCAATTATTTGTTATTAAAGTTTATAAAAGCTGATATAAATTTAGTAAATGTAAATAGAAACAAAATAAATCCAAATTTTAAATAGTAAAATTTATTTTTAAGTATTTGTAAATAAATCTTGGTGATACTTAATATATACTACCTCCTTTTTTTAGATGCAACAATTGATTATTTTCATCCATTCACCAAAAAGGCAAACGTTGCATCTAAAAAAACAGAGGAAGTATGAATAATGCCTAAGTCAAATTGTTGCATTTTATTTGTAAATGGAATAAGAATTAATCATTATATCACAAAAAAATGGTTAAAATTAGAGCTAGTATCAAGAGAGATGGATACTATTCAAAATATGAAATGAAGATCCAAAATAGAAAAGAAAAAAATGCTAAAATAGAAAAGAGAAAGAGCAAAAAGTAAAAAAAAAAAAAGAAGCCGGAAATGTATACAGAGAGTCGGGACTTAGGGAGTCGATCCCGCGTCACATGCAAGAACTTGTTGTCTCATTGGAGCAAATTGCATTATATGAAATAACAACTCGCATATCGCTTTAACCTATGTAAAATATGCTTAACGTAAAAGAAAAAGAAAACCCGTTTTTTGGTGGGGCACGTGCCACCCAAGACCCGTAATAGGTCCGCCTCGCTCGTGATATTGTGATGGACGAGGAAGGATTTTCATATAAAATGCTCAAATACAAAATTAAATTCCAGCTTTCCATTGGTCTTGAAGTTAGATATAGACATACCATTTATGTAGATTAATCTTAGAAGCATTTGGCTTGAAGTATTTTACTAGGTTTGAGTTGAGATTCTGGCCAAAAAATTCCCTAGAGCCCCAAATGACTATTTATTTATTATTACTTCCTTTGTTTTGAAATACTTGACACACTTCTCTTAATTAACACGTTTGTCAATGCATATTTTTAACCATTAATATATCTAATTCCCTCTAAGTATAAAATTATAAAAAGTTGATATCTTGAAAGTATATGCCGAGATGAACCTAACAAGAACTCACATGCCTATATTTGTCCTTACGAAAGAATCACAAAACAGGGTCAAAGGAGAGTTTGTGAATAGTGCAAAAGTCAAACCGTATCATTTATTTTGAAACGGAGGAAGTATATCACAAGCCTCGGTTTTGCCAATTCATGATAACCTATATGCATGGAATGAAACTGTATACTAATCTTATTATTGAAGATAAAGTTGATGAGCAATATTTATGAAGTAGACACAGTTGAAAGTCATCAAATAATCAGAAATGTAGAGGCGAGAATCAGAAATTACCAAAAATAATTGAAAATCATTTGATGCAATATTTCGAACAAGAATCCACTTCCACACATTTATTACACAAAACATTTAACAACATATTATTCCTATGATATTTGCACCAAAAAACATATTATTCCGATGATATGAAATACCTACCGAGTTTCCAATCCAATCTACTTAGTAGCTACAAGAGGCATGTCTGAAAAAATAAACGAAAAACGATTGAAACAAACAATACTACTATTATGGATATTGACGCAATAATAGAGTAACAACACCCGCTTAGTTAACAAACCCATAACAACTTCTTTTAGGTCTCCTTGTCTCTCTCCTTGAATCCTAGCTCCAAGAATTCACCAATCCAACGGTAATAAACTTCAATCCATTTGTAACTATAATCGCCTTTAAACTCTAATGGTTGACCTAGTGATAAAGCCAAAGTTCGAGGGTGACGATTTACATCTATTACCTTCAACGGTAAACCTTTATCGTCTCGAACATTACCGTAGATGTAAGCATTAGAAACTCTTACTCCAAATCCATCGAGAATTCTATCCCTCATTCTCCCCATTGGAAAAGAATTCAAGAATCCCTCAATATCTTTGAATCGAAGCTTCCTACTTATTTGCATGTGCCTACCCAACAAATCCACCCCAAGAAAGTTCCATGCACCTTCCAATGGAGTTCCCATTGGTACCCCCGGAATCCACTCTTGCATCATCTATTGAAAGTTAATCTAGAAAAATCTAGATTTCTAATGTATCTCAAAAGTTAGTCTAGAAATATCTTGTAAAATATCAATATGTGATTTAGAAAAATCTAGACATAAGAGATCAAAAAAATATCACTTAGAGGAGTATAGAAAATTCTAGAATCATGTATGTAACTATTATAAATAGGTACCAAGTGCTTGTATTTAGGAGGGTAGAAACATAACATAAGTATTCTACCAAGGTTATGGGTAGCTAAGAGCACCCATGTGTTGTAGTGAGAAACATGAGTTCTCACAAGATTAAGTAAGAGTGAGAGAGGTGAGCTAATCAAGAGAGCTACCACAAATATTTTGAAGGGTAGAAATAAGGGTCCTACCAAAATAGATAAGTGAGAGATATGGGCTCTCACAAATATAGTTGTACAATTCATATGAATGTAATCAATAAAATGCAAATTTGTTATATTATGAAAAAGTCCTTCAAAACTTCCCGTGCGCCCCCAAATTTCTATCATGGTATCAGAGCTGGAACGTGATAACGCCAACGTTAGAGTATCAAAAAGAAGATAGAAGATGCAAATTATGAAGTTGAAGGTTGAAGCAAGATAAAAAAATTGAGGTAAGTGTGAAGTTTAAAATATTTGGAAGAATTTAAATTAAAGGTGAAGATACATTAAGGATAAAAACTTGAGGAGAAATGAAAATTGAAAAAGTATGTAGAAGAAATAAAGATTAAAAAGAATTGTGAAATAGTTAGTTAGTGACATGAGCACTAACAAAAAATAAAAATTGATGGGAGAGGTTGATGGCGTGAGCATCAACAAGAAAAACTAATTTGGAGAAATTTCACTAAAAAAAATGTTTAAGGAAAAATATGAAATGGAAAAATTTTATGAAATGTTGGAGAAAGAAAAATTGAAAGAAGATGGTAATATTAGAGATGGTTGGTGACGTGAGTACTACCACAACAAAAGAAAAAATTGGAGAGACAAATATTTTAGGAGATGCCTGATGACAAGAGCATAAATGGATTAGTTGGCAACACGAGTGTCAACACAACAGATCAACAAAGTAGGAAGAAACAAAGGTTGGGATGATTAATGACATGGGTGCCTACAAAAATGTAAAAAAAAAAAAACTACAAGAATCATGCTGGATGGCAGTTGATGGCAAGGGCATCAACAAAGTTTTGAAGAAAGCATGGAGTACAAGATTTTTCAAGATTAAGGGAGAGTATTGAAAGTTAATCTAGAAAAATCTAGAAATCTAATGTATCTTAGAGTTATTCTAGAAATATCTTGTAATATATCTTATAATATGTGATTTAGAAAAATCTAGACATAAGAGATAAAAAATATCTCTTAGATGAGTATAGAAAATTCTAGAATCGTGTATGTAACCATTATAAATAGGTACCAAATGCTTGTATTTAGGAGGGTAGAAACATAAGTGTTCTACCAAAGGTTATGGGTAGCTAAGAGCACCCATGTGTTGTAGTGAGAAACATGAGTTCTCACAAGATCAAGTAAGAGTGAGAGAGGTGAGCTAATTAAGAGAGCTCCCACAAATATTTTGAAGGGTAGAAATAAGGGTCCTACCAAAATAGATAAGTGAGAGATATGAGCTCTCACAAATATAATTGTACAATTCTTATGAATGTAATCAATAAAATGCAATTTTGTTATATTATGAAGAGTCCATCAAAATTTCCGTGCACCTCCAAAATTTATCATCATCCGAAGACGTAGAACCTTCATAGTACCGGCCTCGTCATTGGGGTCGTCTTTTTCCATTGATAGTAGACGTCAATGTCTACTTGTAGGTGATGTCTATAATCATATTCGTTATATGGAATAAGCTTAAACTTAGCCGTCACTGTTTCAAGAATATCATAGTCAAATTCTTCCCGAATTTGTGATTAATGCAAGATTATCGGGATTCATGCGATCTTATCACCGTCGCCATAATCAAAGATGTAAGTATAGTTAGAAGAAAGAGTAACCTCGCTTCAAATTCAAAGTTCATCAGATCATCTAAAATGGCTACTAATACGCCGTGCCTAATAATGTCACCGTGTTATAGGTGTGTCTATGGATATGTATCTTGTGGGAAACCGGATGGTACTTCCAAGCACGAAGTATTACGCTTTTCTACAAGAATTTTACCGACCCACTAGGATCAACAAGTTTCACGGTAAACTGTTGTGAGATACGAAGAAGAATCTATGGAGTTTGGTTGATGAAAAACTACATACACTACAATGTGTTTGAAGGATGTGTTTTGCTATGAACAAGGAGAGAAATCTAGAAATAAATCTCCTTAGGCAAGTATGTGAATGAACCTAACCCCATTTCATATGTGACATCTCCCTTTATATACTAGGGAAGATTTATAGAACAAAAGACTGAAATCACGCAACCATTCACATGAAAAGACATGCACCATTTCACGAAACAAGTGCTTCGTCAGGAAAATTGACGAACGTGGAGCTAGCCCTCCCCCTGTGGGGTGAGCGCTCCTAAGAAGGAGCGAGCGCTCCATGGCCCTGTCAAGGAATTGGTTCTAATTCCAATTTCCCTGCCAAATCTGAGCGTGCGCTCTACTGGGAGCGAGCGCTCTACTGATTTGCCTTTTCGTTATTTTTCTTCTTTCTCACTACGTTTCATTACATCACAACATCGAAATATAATTTTCACATATAACCAACGAACACATTTAACTATAGATGTTCCAACAATCCTCTTCTATTTATAGTATAAATGCTTTGAAGTTCGTCCACTTGCAAATATATAAAACAACTAAACTTATGCATAAATGAAAATATCTTCAAGATTGAATTTCCACTTAGTATAACATTCTTTACAAGCTTTCGATTGAAGTGATTGACTAAGCATTGAATCACCTAATCATACGAAATATTGAAGATGCTACACACACAAGCTTACACAAACACACATGTAAATAACAACTCCTTTAATGGCCTTGAGTCCATATCCGATTCATGAGTGTTCCAAGCCAAGCCTCGAACTTGGTGAAGCGACCAAACTTCTTACTCACATAGGTAAACCTTAATCAACATGCTCCTACAACATGAGCAACTAATCAAAGGTTTATTAAGATATTAAAATCATCCTTTAACATTGTAGAAACAAGCACTCACCTTGGGATGTATCTCTTTGAGTGCTACAAGCCACAAATCAAGTTTGATCCTCATTGAATTCAAGATCTTGCGTTGTACAAGACGTGAATTGAGTTTTCTCCACTTGTGACTTATATATGGGCTTCATTCCCATCCCTTTTGATGTTTTGTACACCATTTCCCTTGGCAATAGTTTAGTGAACGGATCCAAGCTAGGTTCACATTAGACCGTACAAAATCAATAGTAACAACTCCATCATGGATTATCTCACGCACATAACTGTGCCTCACACCAATGTGCCGAGATTTACCGTTATACACTTGGCTATAAACCTTTGAAATGGTGGAAGCACTATCACAATGAATAGCAATAGGAGACATGAGTTTAGGCCATAGATCCACCTCACTCATCAAATTCCTTAACCATTCCGCCTCTTTACAAGCCGAGGCTAATGCTATGAATTCCGATGCCATAGTTGAATCGGTAATACATGTTTGCTTCTTAGATGCCCAAGATATGACACCTCCTCCAAGAAGAAACACCCAACCACTAGTAGACGAGTAGTCTTCCTTGTTGGTTATCCAACTAGCATCCGAGTAACCTTCTAACACCGAAGGATCTCCCTTGAATGTCAAACTAAAATGAATAACTTAATTCAAATATCTTAATACTCGCCTTAAGGCTTGTCAATGTTCCATACTAGGATTACTAGTATACCTACTTAGCTTGCCAACCGCGAATGTTATATCCGGACGAGTACTAGTCATAGCATACATCAAGCATCCAATTAAACTAGCATAATCCAATTGAGAAACCGGATTACCACTATTCCCAACCAACTTGATGTTCGGTTCCATCGGAGTAGCACATGGAGCACTCTTGCTCCATTAAACCTCTCAATCACTTTCTCAAGATAATGAGATTGTGACAAATAAATTGAGCCATTTTCTCTCCTTATTCTAATACCAAGAATAACATCCGTTTCTCCCATATCTTTCATGGAGAAACTTGAAGAGAGAAATTCCTTAGTCTTAATGACTTGCTCCAAATCAGTCCCAAAGATAAGCATGTCATCCACATATAGACAAATTATAACACCTTTACCATTATTATCAAATTTGCTATATACACACTTATCGGATTGATTTATTTTATAATCGTTAGCCAAGACAACATCATCAAACTTTTGATGCCATTGTTTTGGTGCCTGTTTAAGTCCATACAAAGATTTAATAAGCTTACACACCTTCTTTTCTTGTCCTTGGACAACAAATCCCTCCGGTTGTTTCATATACATTTCCTCCTCCAATTCACCATTAAGGAATGTTGTTTTGACATCCATTTGGTGAATTACTAGGTTATGAATAGCCGCTAAGGCCACTAACAACCTAATGGTGGTAATTCTTGCCACTGGAGCATATGTATCAAAGTAATCGATACCGTAAGTTTGTTTAAAGCCTTGGACTATAAGTCCTGCCTTATACTTTTCAACGGTTCCATCGATTCTCATTTTCCTTTTGAAAAATCACTTACAACCAAGTGGTGTGCAACCGAGCGGTAAATTAGCCAAGACCCATGTATTATTTCCCATTATTGAGTCCATTTCATCATTCACGGGCTCTTTCCAAAAGGCCGAATCATGAGACTTTATAGCCTCACCAAACGTTCTAGGGTCCTCCTCAACACTAAAACAATAAAGTGTTTGAGAACAAAGAGATTCCCTTGACCCTTCCACTAAATAAAGTTGGAAATCCGGGTCAAAGTCCTTCTCTTTCCTTGCTCTCTTACTTCTCCTGATTTCAGGAATAGAATGAGCTTCATGATCTTTACTAGCATCAACCACTTTGTTTGAAGTAATAGGATTTGAAGTACTAGGAAGATCAATATCAACGGTTGAACTTATGCTTGGTAAGTCCCTTGGTCTAGGAATTGATGAAAAACAATTCTCATCAAAGATTGCATCCCTTGACTCAATCACCTAGTGTATTGAGACAAAATCATTATGCTCTAAGACATAAAACTTATAGGATTTAATATGCTCCGCATAACCTATGAATATGCAATCATTTTCTTTCTCACCCAAGGCCTTCCTTTTAGGTTTTGGTAATCTTACAATTGCCCTACAACCCCAAACTCGAAGGTAATTGAGATTAGGCCTCATACCAAACCAAAGTTCATATGGGGTAACCTTGTTCCTTTTATTTGGAACCCTATTCAAAAGATATCAAGCCGTTAACATGGCTTCACCCCAAAATCCGTTACTCAATAAACCCGAGTTAGATAACATGGAATTAACCATTTCTTTTAAGGTCCTATTTTTCCGTTCCGCAATCCCATTTTGTTGTGGTGAATACGGAGCGGTTGTTTCATGAATGACTCCAATTGATGAAAAATAATTTGGATCATAATACTCCCACCCTTATCGGTCCGAAATCGCTTAATCAACAAATTAGATTGTATTTCAACTTCGGTTTTATAAATCTTAAAATTATCAAGTGCTTCATCTTTAGAAAACAACAAGTAGACATAACAATATCGAGAAAAATCATCAATGAAAGTTATTAAATATTTCTTATTTCCCAAAAGACGGTGTGCTATGAAAGTCACACAAATCACTATGCACCAATTCAAGCTTGTTTGATTGCCTTTCAACACTAGGAAAAGGATTTCTTGTAATTTTGTTTAACATGCATGTTTTACACTTCTCTACATTCATGTCAACTTCAGGAATTAAACCATCTTTAGACATATCATGTAATCTACGATAATTAACATGACATAAACGATTGTGCCATAGAGAAGAAACATCCACCATGTAAATATAATTCACACTTTTATTATCAATAGAAAGTTTAAACATATTATTACAAAAGTATCCTTGTCCTACAAATACACCCCCTTTACTTAAAATAAACTTATCGACCTCAAACACCATTTTGAAGCCGTACTTATTTAGTAAACCTCTGGACATCAAGTTTTTCCTAACTTCAGGTACATACACAACTTCTCTCAAAGTCAAAGTCTTCCGGGAAGTGAGGAGCAACTCCACTTGGCCTATTCCTTTTGCCTTTACCGTAGAGTCATTTCCCATGTACAAGACCGACCCATCATCCAAAGCTTGATAAGTTTTGAAGAAATGACGATCTTTATATACATGTCTTGATGCCCCTGAGTCCACCCACCAAGAATCATCATCCCGCACCACATTGATTTCATAAATCATCGCAATAAAATTCATTTCTTCATTTAAAGAAACACCATCTGCAAATTGACCTTGATTAGGATCAACCTTAGGGTGATCCTTGTTCTTCTTCTTTGCCAAAGAGGGACAATTACTCTTCAAGTGCGAACCACCACACCCCCAACAAGACATAGACTTGCCCTTTTTCTTATCATTATCGGGGTGATTTTTATTGGACTTCCATGGGCGTTTCTTGGACTTATTAGTCCCACTTGATCGCCCTTCTTCCATCATGTTGATAGAAGAAACCGCACCACTTTTTGGGGTCCTTAGAGACATCTTGAGATCGAATGCCCTCCTCAACGGAGATGGGCACCCAAATCTACCAAGGACATGGACTCCTTCTTATGTTTCAAAGAGTTTCTAGTTTCCTTCCAAGATGGGAGTAATTTGTCAATGATGAATGCAACCGAGAACGATTCATCCATCATCATTCCTTATTGTCTAATTTGGCTCAACATATGTTGAACCTCATGAAATTATTTCATAACGGAACGACCATCAACCATTTTGTAAGAATTAAAATTGCTAACTAAAAATTTCTTACTTGATGCGTCCTCCGCGATGTACTTTGCTTCAAGAGCATCCCAAAGTTCCTTGACGCTCTCCACATATTGGTAAAGATCGAACAAAGTGTCCGACATCGCGTTCAAGATATGGCCCCGACAAATGTAGTCATCATTCTCCTACTTTGTTCTTGCACGGGCCTCCTCCGGGGTTTCAGTTTTCCACTCTTCTGGCAATGGTGGCATCGGGGTGCTTAGAACATAAACCACATTCAATGTGGTCAACAGAAAATGCATCTTCTTTTGCCAACGACGATATCCTATTCCTTCAAACTTTTCCAATTTCTGGAAATTCGTAGTCATCTCTTTCAAGGAAGCCATCACTCAAAGTCCAAAATTCTTGTAGATTGTTATAGGTGTGTCTATGGATATGTATCTTGTGGAAAACCGGATGGTACTTCCAAGCACGTAGTATTACGCTTTCCTACAAGAATTTTACCGACCCACTAGGATCAACAAGGTTCACGGCAAACTCTTGTGAGATACGAAGAAGAATCTATGAAGTTTGGTTGATGACAAACTACATACACTACAATGTGTTTGAAGGATGTGTTTTGATATGAACAAGGAGGGAAATCTAGAAATAAATCTCCTTAGACAAGTATGTGAATGAATCTAACCCCATTCCATATGTGACATCTCCCTTTATATACTAGGGAAGATTTACAGAAGAAAAGACTGAAATCACGCAACCATTTACAAGAAAAGACATGCACCATTTCACGAAACAAGTGCTTCGTCAGGAAAACTGACGAACGTGGAGCTAGCGCTCCCCTGTGGAGCGAGCGCTCCTTCATGGAGCGAGTGCTCCATGGCCCTGTCAAGGAATTGGTTCTAATTCCAATTTCCCTGCCAAATCTGAACATGCGCTCTACTGGGAGCGAACGCTCTACTGATTTGCCTTTTCGTTATTTTTTTTTCTTTTTCACTACTTTTCATTACATCACAACATCGAAACATAATCATCACATATCATCAACGAACACATTTAACTATAAATGTTCCAACAAGTCGTGGTCTCAAAGCGTGCTGATGAAAGAAACTGCCTAAAAATTCTAGGATCTATAGAAACATTTAAGCATCCAAGGGTTAAAAGGCATTCATACCTTAAATATGCAGTACCCAAATAATTCCAATGGCCTTCCATGATGAGAGAGAGGAAAAACAAAAAGAAGATGAGAGGTAATGTAAGAATGTAACAAAATCGCAATGCAGAGGGAGTGAGAGGGTGAGGAATAATACTATGTAGTTTTTAGAAGGAAACAGAGAAAGATTTAGAGAGAGAAATGTTATTACGTACTGATATTAGGCAAATGCTAAAGGGCGCCCCCGGGGCATTAGATAATACTAATATATCTTACCTATATTAATCCTAATTCTTAAACCCAAAATAAATTACCTTTTTAAGATAAAATACCTTTTATCGGAGCATGAAAAAGGAATAGGTTTCAAAATAGGAAAAAAAAGAATATGTTTCCTCCTTCATTAGCAGCAACTCTACGCGGCTTCAGGTTTCGGATTGTTTGAAAAACATTCATCTTAGACATACCACAGTGAAAAGGTGAATCTCACAAATTCTCATATCCGACTGCGTAAAATTGAGAGTCATATTCTTCACATATCTACTTGGTAAGTATCAAAGTATTTCCCCCTTTTTCTCAAATTTTTGTGCCATGATTGAGTTTACAACCATGGTAGAATTTGCAATACCCTCTTGTAATAGATGATGATGGGCTGGTTTAATTTATTTTTTGATGTTCTTGATGATTGCATATTGTATTATTGTCAACGCTATTATGTAGTTGTTGAGTCTTATGTTGTTAGAGTTAGGCAGAAGGGGGGGGACCTAAGTTGTCTATACATAATGAGGCCCTGGCCTTGTAACAACAGAGTTTTGACCATCCCTTGTTTACATTTGTGCTAGAGTATAAGCGCTTGTATACTCTTAAAATAATGATGTTTACCAAATGAGATGATATTGTAATATGGTTTAACACTCTTATCTCTTTTTCCAAGTACGTTGGTTGACAGTAAAATTTAAGCCTTGAAAATGTAATTTGAAAGTATTTGATTCACGAAAAATGGAGCAGATAATTTACTTTGAACTTTGAACTTTGAACTTCGCTTTGCTGGTATAAGCAATTCAGCAATTCTGTGAAGTCAATATCCTGATTCTTATAAAATTGGATACAATTTGGCAGAAATTGTTGTAAGCATATGGGATAGTAAATTGATTAATAGTACAATCACTTATACAACTTATTTTTATGATCTCATAGCTCAAGACATAGCAAGTGTGAATTTTTTTATTTTGTATCCAGGTTGTTTAATCATGTAGAGGGAAGGATGTAGATATTATACTAATTATTAATTTGGTATCTATATATAAAATTATAGTTCTTATCTAACGCCCCGAGCACCTGTTAATAATAATTAATTAAGTAACTATATACAAAAAGATAGTTCTTATCTAACGCCACGGGACGCACGTTAGCGGGATCGTTAAGATTATTACAACCTAAAGCTATACTTAATAGCTAGTTACGAAGGGAAAGTCGGTTACATAGTTTCAAAAAGAGGAGGAAAACAGTTACAACTAACTAATCAATCTAGTTCAGAGGACAAAGAAGCTTCTTGAATCAGTTGAGAAGCAATGGATGCAGGTGGCCGGTGATGAGCTAGTTGTGGATATATAGTACACTAACAAGTACAACTTGGTGGAGTATATATACGAATCTTGTGCCAGCTCTTTGCACAACTGTTATTGGGGATTATTATCTTTAGTCGTTACTATGCAACGTTTTTAGTTAAGAGGATTATATAATTTTTTAGTTAAGATGATGTAATTATAGAAAATGTCCATCATCTTATATGACACAAACAAACTGATCCGGTTCTCCCAGAACCGGATCAGTAAATTCAAATTTTTTTTTCGAAATTTTTTAAATAAACTGATCCGGTTTGGAGGGCAACCGGATCAGTTTTGTAAAAGGTAGATAGTATATGATAAGTATACCTCTTTAATTAACTAAACTAAGACAAGAATAAATTCTTAATACAATAAAAGCAACTTTATGAGGCAAAGTGTGTAATTAATGATGGTTTTAATAAGATAAAGTAAGGGCAATATTCTTTCAAAAAAAAAGGTAAGGATAATATTGTCAATTAAAGTTGCTTTTATACCAAAAGTAAAATTATTGCCATGGATGTGAAACTATCCAAAATGTTAATTGTTGAAATAGAAAAAAAAAGAAGAGGTATATATCATATAAGCTACAACCGTTGTGACTACTAGTATAGTAGTATGAGAGGAGGTGACAATCAGAGATTAACAAGGACAACAATCTGGAAGATGTCATCCTCATTCCATTATTTCAACCATTTCATATATTCTATCCACTTTAAACTGCTTTTTCTAATCATAGTATTCCTGATCAACTATATAAAATTAATAGTGATAAGAATTACTAGTTATTCATCTCTCATCCTCGGACATATGCCTGTTATCAAGTTACTAGTTATTCATCTCTCAGCCACTTGTTAGATAATCCCTATGCTGTCGAGGAACAACTTTCGTGTGTAATACTCAAATCGAAAATAATCCGGCTTAAAGTTAGATATTGCATACCATTCCTATGTAATTTCCACGTAAAATTAATCTTAGACGCATTAGCCTTAATGTATTTTATTACTAATAGGTTTGGGTAGAAAATTTTGGCCAAGAAAATCTGACTTGACCGAAGCCTCAAAAGGACCATTTTTAAATTTGCCAATCCATGATAACCAATATGCAAGTGGAATTGTATACTGATCATAATATTGAAGATAAGTTCATAAGCAACATTAATGAATAATTTAGACATTTTTTTTTGAAGGAAATGAAGTAGACATGGTTGAAAGTCTTCCAATAATCAGAAATATAATTACCATTGCCAATTATCCTTCAAAGTAGCTAGGAGTAAGTTAAATTACCAAGAACAAATTGAAAGTCATCCAATATTTGGAACAATTCATAATAGCAATCTACCAACTTTCACATTTATTTTCACACAACGTTCCATGACATGAAATGCCTATCAAGTTCCTAATCCAGTCTACTAGCTATACAAGAGGAATAGCTGAAAATAAACGATATAACATTGAAACAAACAACAAAAATCTATGCTTCTAGATCTTCTTGAGACCTTAAAATCCCTAATCAAGACTACTATTACTGATATGAAAGCAATAACACCATAGCAAGACCAGTTAACAAACCCATATCAATTTTTTGTTTTCTTAAAGAACCAAGAAAATAACAGAAGAAAATACCGTACCCATTTTTTTTTTCTAATAATAATTTTAGTAATTTGGTTCTTCCTTCATACACACCTCCAAGAATTCACCCTTCCATTTGTAATAAACTTCAATACTTTTGCCACGAAAATCTATAATTTTTAACACTTGACCAAGTGATAAAACCAAAAATGGAGAGTTATCCTTATGTCTTCTCACCTTCAACTGTAAACCATGCGTGCGCGGCGGCTGATCGAAGTCATTAATGTAAACATTAGAGACCCTTACTCCAAATCCACCCAAGATTGTATCCCTCATTCTCCCCTTGGCAAAGAATCCAAGAATCCATTAATTCGGTCGAATCGAAGCTCGTTTATCATTTGCCTGCGCCTATTTAACAAATCCACCCCAAGTAAGTTCGATGGACTATCTTTTGAAATTGAAACTTCCATTGGTATGAATGGGATCGAATCTTGCTTCATCCGAAGATGTAGAATGGGTTCTTCTTGCCAATGATAGTAGACATCAATGTCTACTTCTAATTCATGTCCATAATCATGCACATTATATGGTCTAAACTGCAACTTAACAAACTTGGGGTTTAAGCTTTCAAGATTAGCCCAGAAGTGAGCCGATTTCGAGATGATTGCACCATTATCAGGATTGATGTCAGTGATGACAGCGCCATTGCGAAGAGCAAAGGTGCAAGTATAGTCAAAAGAAATCGTAACAGAAGTTTCGAATTCCGGTTCACCAATCTCATCTATTCTGATGTGTGCCATGGGGAATGCTACGCTGTATCTAAGAATGTATATGGCCCAAAAGCTTGATGATGAAAGAAATTGCTTAAAAACTTGAGGAGGTGTAGAGATTTCTAAGAAAGGTCTCCTTGAATGGGTTTCATTTCTTAAACATGCAGTACCCAGATAAATCCAATGGCCTTCCATGATCAACTTTAATTTGGGAGAAGAGAAAGAGAGAGGAAAAACAAGAAGAAGAGAGGTAAGTAATTTATATTATTATTGTAGTTTCTAGGAAGGAAAAGAGAAGGATTTAGAGAGAAATGTTATTACGTACTGATATTAAGATTATTACAACCTAAAGCTACTTATATAGCTACTTACGAAGGGAATGTCGGTTACATAGTTTCAAGAAGAGGAGGAAAACAGTTACAACGTTAACTAATCAATCTAGTTGAGAGGAGAGAGAAGCTTCTTGAATCAGTTGAGAAGCAATGACAGCAGGTGGCCGGTGATATATTATACGAATCTTGTGCCAGCCCTTTCCACAACTGTTATTAGGGATTATCTTTAGTCGTTACTATGACAACCTTTTAGTTAAAAGGATGATATAAATTTTTGGTTGTTTCTAGTTAGAAGAATTTCACTGCACGTGTTGCTTACCCTAAGTATAGATGTATAGCTACACCAAGGGTAAGTGAGATCCTTATCTTCTTCTTTTCTTTTCCAATTTCTTTTTTGGTTTTATAAATTTACAAGCCGTAAGGAACAACTTTTGTATGTGGTGCTCAAATCCATAAAAATCCGGCTTAAAGTCATATACTGACATGCATTCATACGTAATTTCACATAAATTAATCTTAGATGCATTTGCCCTAATGTTTGTTATTATTATGGACCCTATTATAATTATTAGGGATTATCTTTAGTAGCTACTATGGACCCTTTTTAGTTAAGAGGCTAGAAAAATTTCTCCGCTACGTGACGCTACACTTAATTACCTATTAACCATTCATGTAATTTATAATTTTTATAACTCACTTTTCTAAAATCTCCTTATTTTTTATGGGTTGTAAGATGGTAATTACATAATTTGCATTACAAAAACGTGACTAACTGTTGTATAGAAAATTTTCTAGTGATTTGGTACACTAGTAGAATAATTGTTTATTGCTGCGGTTATTAAGTGGCCTATTGCGGCGGTTTTTGCTACGCAGCAATAAAGGGCGCAGCAATAGGTAATTAATATATTGCTGCGGTTTTAAACCGCAGCAATATTTGAACATATTGCTGCGGTTTCTAGCCAAAACCGCAGCAATATATTTATTTTTTATTAAAAACATACAACGTATTGCTGCGGTTTTGGCTAGAAACCGCAAAGAATAGCCTATTCTATTGCTGCGGTTATTTCCCAAAACCGCAGCAATAGGTCCTGGTACAGGTAAAAAAATTTTTTTTTTTTTTTGGAATTTCGCAATTAAATTTGAAAGATTAAAACCATGCAACTAACCCATCCACTATCCACCAAATTCGCAGACAAACTAAAGATTAAATAAAATGAATTTCATTAATATATAAAGCTAAAAAAACTAATTACATAAATAATACAAAAGATCAAAAAGTAAAATGAAAAAGCAAAAATAACAAAACAACTATTACAACAACTTAATGACAAATTACAAAAATTATACTTCCTCCGTTCCAAATTAAACGCAACAATTTGGACGGCACGGACTCCTAGTTGATTTTTCTTAAGGAGTGATTAGAAAAAGGGAGGGGCATGTGATTAATTTTAAGTGGAGAGAGAAAGTGGGCCAATCAGCCACCACTATGAACCACTGCCACACACCACCAACCACCACAACCACACACCACCACTACTACTACACACCACCAATCACCACTGCCTCACACCACCAACCACCACAGAAACCACCACCACTACTACGACACGCCACGTCAGAATCGTCCACCTGCGACGGTGGGATTCACCGGATTCTCCTTCTCCAACACATCTTCCACCTCCTCTTCTTACTCCCCCATTTTCTTCCTCTTCCCCCTTCCCTAACCCTACCACATCTTCTCTTTCTCTCTCCCCTCCTCCTTCGGCTTCGGCGCCACTCTTCCGTAGTTCGGCGCCGCCTCAAACTCTTCCTCCATTCCCTCCTTCGGCTTCGGCGCCACTTTTCAGGTTCACCTTCTCCCTCCTTTGGCTTCGCGACACCTCTTCCCGATTCATCCTCTCCCGTCTTCGATTTCGCCGCCTCTTTGGCTTCCTCGCTCCTTCCTTTGGCTCCGCCGCTCCTCCTCTTCCGCTCCTTCCTTCGCGCATCCCCACCCAGAAGGGAAAGCAAAAGTGGGTTGAATTTGGAGTGGTGGGTTGATTTCATGGAGTGGTGAGGAGAGAGAAGATGGTTGTGATGGTGGTGATGGTGCCCGAAATCGTGAAAGAGGAGGATGGTGGTGGTATGAAAATTGAAGTTAGTAGTGGTGGGTGATGAAGATAGAAGTTGGTGGTGGTGGGTGAAGATGATGAACTGATGATGGTGGTGGACTGGTGGTTAAGGTGGGTATTCAAGAGAGAGATAGCTGAAGTATATTTTGGACTTTTGGTAGATTAATTTAGGTTAGGATAGTAATTAGTTTTATTTAGGTTGTATAATTATGTGGTTTAATTTTTTAGTAAGGGTATTCTCGTAAATTCACGCCTAAAAAACTTACCAAATATAGCAAGTTTGGAATGATTGCATTTAATTTGAAACTTCCCAAAATGGAAACTGTTGCGTTTAATTCGGAACGGAGGAAGTAATAAAAACAAAAAATAAGAAACTGATCTAAAAAAACAAAAAACATAAAAAAAAAATCCTAAAACAAAAAAATCTAAAAACAAATCTAAAAAAAACGATAAAATTCAAAAAAATCCTAAAGGAAAAAAACCGATCTAAAGGAAAAAAAAAAGAAAAAAAAATTAAAAACAAATCTAAACAGTCGAAGAAGAACGACAAACGCCGGGCTTCGAACGGCTGGCTTCAAACGGCAAACGCTGGGCTTCGCCGGAAAGAGAAAATTGAAAATTAAAACCGAGTATTCAGACGACGGCCTTGGAGACGATGCGGTTTTCAGACGAACGAACTCGGCGATTGTTCGGTTCGCGCATCATCGACTTCTAAAAGTCCCACGACGACGAACTCGCCGACTTGTTTGGACGATGAGAGAAGACCGGCGAGGATGAGAGATGCGAGGATGAGAGAAGACCCGAGGATGAGAGATGCGAGGACGACGAACCCGCGAGGACGACGAACCCGCGAGGATGAGAGATGCGAGGACGACGAACCCGGCGAGGACGACGAACCCGGCGACTTGAGAGGAGAGGAGAGAGGAGAGGGAGAGGAGAGAGGGAGAGTTGGAGAGAGGAGAGTTGTTCTTGTTTAATTCCCGCGAGTTGAGAGGAGAGGAGAGAGGAGAGAGGAGGAGAGGAGAGAGGAGAGAAAACGGCCGCATTAAAAAAAAAAGGGGAACAAGAACCCTAACGCACGCGTGTCTTATATATAAAAAAATGGGGATATTGCCGCGGTTTTTTGTAAAAACCGCAAGCAATATATTAAAATATTATTTTTTTAATATTTTTTTAATATATTGCCAGCGGTTTTTACAAAAAACCGCAAAGAATATATCTGGGTCAAAAAGTCAACTTTTTTTCAAAAAATTCCCGTTGAAACCATATTGCCGCGGTTTTTTGCCGAAACCGCAAAGAATATCTTTATTCTATATTTTACCTTTTCTTTTTACGTGATATATTGTCGCGCATATGGGTAAAACCGCAAAGAATACCACCGCAAAGAATAAGCAATTATTCTACTAGTGGTACTATGTCAATTTAATTGACTTGTTTGTACTTTCTAACCCAAAAAAAAGAGGAGGACTATATCAAATAATTTTCTTTTACCTCAGGGCCCACAAAATGTAATTATAAAAACTGTCCATCATCTCTGTTATCTAACAAAAATTTTAATATTTAGCTTTTTCTTAGAAAAAAAAAACCGAAAGAGGGTGTACCTTACTAAAAACCTAGGATATACTACTTAACAAGGACTACTAAGCTACAATCGTTGTGGCTAGAGGTGTCAATTCGGGTCAACAGCTTTAATTATGGTTATATATATCCAAACAAACTTAGTTCATATCAGCTTAGTTTACAACAATTAAAATTATTAATAGTTCGGGCTCGCTTAACAAACTTTTCGGGTCGCTTTAATTCGGCTTATTTTTCATTCCGCTTCGGTCGGTCCGGCTTGCAATTTAAAACAGCTTTTTACTCGAATATTTAAACCAACCAACGGTTGAATCCATAACAATTAAAACAAGCCGTAATTATTTTCGCTCGTTTCGCTTAATTTCAGTTATTGACAAAAATCACATAAGTTCGACAATAATCACATCGGTTCGGGTATACGTTAGTCACATTCTTGTGTTTGTTCGGGAAAAATGGAATTTCATGTCGTGTTTTTGCCAAAACAATTTCGGGTTCGATTAAAATTAACGTGGCAAATAAGTGTGGTCCGGCACTTGCCTCGAAAAAAACTAGTCGTACTTCCCAAAAACGTGTATGAAAGTGACATTGATATATGTGTACTGTACTGATATATTCGACAATTTGGAATAAGACAATTTTATATAAGTCGATATTCAAACTTTTAGTTGCATGCAAATCACATCATGTTTGATTAAACGTCTCATATCAGTATAAATTCTTATAAACTTTCTCGAAAAACGAGTTAGACATTTCTTAAAAAGCCGATTAGATCAATGTCTTACTATAACTATATTAGATCAATGGATTAATATAACTATACTAGTCATTAAGGTCTAGGCATTTGAAAACTGAAAACATACAATCGACGTAAAATAAGTTAATATTGGATTTGATCAAGGTATCTATGTGAATCCAAAAGTTAAATCAAGATAACAATACTCCATAAAATTAATCGTTAACAAGTTATATTCAATTTGACACTAGTAGAATAATTGCTTATTGCTGCGGTCATTAGGTAGCCTACGGCGGTTTTCGCCTGCAAAGAATTAAGGGCGCAAAGAATAGGTAAATTACCTATTGATGCGGTTTTTAACCGCAAGAATAGGTGTAACATATTGCCGCGGTTCATACCCAAAATCGCAAAGAATATGTTACACCTATTGCTGCGGTTCCTAGCCAAAACCGCAGCAACATATATATTTTTTAATTAAAAAATAAAGTATATTGCTGCGGTTTTTGATAGAACGCGCATCAATAGGTACAGGTAAATTTTTTTTTTTTTTACTCTTTGCCATCAAATTTGAAAGGAAAAAATACAAGAAGAAAATAAAACACACAAATTAAAAGTAATGACAAAGAATGATAATACAAAAACATAAAAGATACAAAAGACTCGTTCATGAAAATAAAAGAAGTTGAGTACATTTCTTCTCCAAATCTCACATTTAGAAAATAAAAATAAAATAAGAAAATAAAAACGAATTGAACGCTAACTCAGGAAGATGAGTGACGGACGAATCTCAACAACGGACGAAATTCACGGTGCATCAATCCATTTGTACAATTCTAATGTATAAACAAATAAACGCAAAAGTGGCATCAATCTATATAAGTTAAAAGTCGAAAAGTTCAAGAAAATGACACCCATTATGTGAAACCCTCAAATTAAAAAAATGGGTTTACTGGGATTTTATCATTACAAAAATTCTGATGAAGTAAGTACAAGTCAATTCATTACAAGCAAAAAAAATGAATAAAAATTGGAAGAAATTTTCAATATTACACTGACTGAGCCTTAAATAATTACCTGCTAAGAAAGTGGGAGAAACAACGAAGAAGATAACAAATCGCAAAAATTTTAAACATGTAATTAACGGAGTGCAAGCATCATCTCACGCCTTCGCCCGCACTCTTACACTCTTCAACCGTTCTACGTGCGGACATTAATGGTGCCATGAATTCCGTGGTGATACACTAGAAAAAAGAAATTCGTCAATTCCAATCCCAACTCTGAATTTTAGTTTCAAACTCGAATAACAAAAGTCAGCTAACATAAAATAGAAAATCAAAGAGAAAAAATTAGATCTGAACAAATTAAAAAGGGAGAAGTGAACGAACCTCTTCATGGTGCTAAGGATGTCGAATGCTGAGTATTGTTCATCTTCATGGTGCGGACAATCGTGATCTCATCGTGGGTTCTTACCGGCGGTATTACTCGCTCATCGGAAACCTCGTTAGTGCTGACTGAATGATTTTTATTATAACCCTAAATTTTTATAATGATATTGCTGCGGTTTCTATCAAGAACCGCAAAGAATATATTAAAATATTACTTTTAATATTATTTTAATATAAAACCGCAAAGAATACCGCAATATGTCTGGTCAAATAGTCAATTTTTTTTCAAAAAATTTCCCATTGATACCATATTGCTGCGGTTTTAGGCCGAAACCGCAGTAATATCGTTATTTTATATTTTACCTTTTCTTTTTATGTGATATATTACTGCGTATTGGTAAAACTGCAGCAATACCACCGCAGCAATAAGCAATTATTCTACTAGTGTGAAACTCATATATCTGAACCAAATTGAAAGAAATTGATATTAGGTTAGATGATTGTATCAACATAAGTCGATAAAGTAATTAAAACTCAAAAGATTTACGTGAATTGAAATATGTTGTTATTAGAATGAGTGTATCAATGTAAGTCGATAAACTAACAAGATAATAACAACAATGTACTTAAGTTAATCATCTTTAAGTTGAATTCCTTTCGGAAACCGGAATCATATAATTCAGTTGCAACAAATGTAGAACAATGTAACTGGTTCAATATAACAATGCTCCACTTAAGTTAATCGTCTCTAAGTTAAATTCATATTGAAACTCAAAACATCTAATTTGAACTGAAACGAGTTGATATTGGATTATATCGATGTATCAATTTAAGTCCATAAGCTAATTCAAGATGACATAAGTTCGTTTTAAGATAATTGTCATTACGTTGTATTCATTTCGAAATTCAACAGACAATTGAATTAAAATGAGTTGTTATTGGATAAAATTAATGAATGTATCAATGTAAGTTAATTAATTAAGTTAATTGAAGATGATAATACTCTAAAGTAATAGTCTTTAAGTTCAATTCGTTTCAAAACTCAAACCATCTAATTGAATTGAAACAAGTAGTTAATTATTGGTATTATATCGTATTAAACCTTATTGCTTATTAGCAAGATCCTGATATGGTATACAATAAGGTCTATTACCGACTAAGACTTGTTATAACTTATACAAGTTCACTTAAGTGAATACAATCAAATTATTATATAGCTGAGCAATTATTAAATAAGATTAATGTATCGATGTAAGTCGATAAGGTAATTGAAGAATCCAAAACACCAATTAGTTCATTTTCTCTATGTGGATTTCATTTCAAAATAATAAACATCTAATTGAACTGAAACAATTCCTTCTTTAGATAAGATAAATGTATCAATGTAAGCAGATAAGCTGGTTCAAGATAATAATACTCAATTTAAGTTATTTGTCTTTATGTAAAGTGTATTTCGAAAATAAAAAATCTTATTGAACTGAAGTAAGTTGTAATTCACATAAGATCAGTGTATCAATGTTAGTAATAAGCTTATTCGAGATAACAATACTCCATTTAAGGTAATCATCATTAAGCTATAGTCATTTCAAAACTTTGAACATCTACTTGAATTGAAAGAAGTTATTATTGGAATAAACAAATGTATGAATGTAACTCGAAAGACAATTGTAAGATAACAATACTTCATTTAAGAAGCTAATAGTCTTTAAGTTATATTCAATCCGAAACTCAAAACATTTACTTGAATTGAAACAAAATATTATTAGATCAGATCAATGCATCAAATGTAAGTTAATAGAATAAAAAGAAATAAAAAAAAATTAGGTTAATTGTCATAAAGCTAACTTAATTTTAGAATTTAAAACTTATAGTTGTTATTCTAATAGATCAATGTATTAATTTAATTAATAACAATAGTATGTAATAGTATTAGTGATAGTAATAAAGATAATTATAATAGTATTAGTAATAATAATAATAAGTAGTAGTAATAATAATAATAATAATAATAATAATAATAATAATAATAATAATAATAATAATAGTAATAATAATAATAATAATAATAATAATAATAATAATAATAAAATAATAATTATAATAATTATAACAATAATAATAATAATAATAATAATAATAATAATAATAATAATAATAATAATAATAATAATAATAATAATAATAATAATAATAATAATAATAATAATAATAATAATAATAATAATAGGATAGTTTGTCTTCTTAAGGCAAAATCCAAAACCAACTAATGTGCAAAATCTAAACCATTAGATCATCACAATCAAAGGCACACAAGAGAACAACACAAAACACATGAATCATAGATATTAGCCATTGGATACAAACCATAAAACAAGCTGAACCGTTAGATCGTCATTTAATATCTCAAGTCTAACCTTCTTCACCATCTCTCTCCTTCAAACCCATCTCCCACCCAAAACCCTACTAAAACTCCCACTCTTTTCCTCTCTTTCTCTCATTGCTCCTCTCACCATTTTTGTTTCCGGCTAGAGATGACAATTATCCATGGGTGAGTGGATTATCCACCCACCCGCCACGAATAAATGGGTGATCACCCGCGGTGAAGCGGGTGACTGGCGGGTGATGGATGGATCGGGTGGTGGGTCGAGTCGGATATGGATGATATTTTTTGGACCCATCACCCGCTCCATCCATCCATCCATTAATATACATATACTTCCTCCGTTCCATAATGAGTGAAACACTTACTATTTTAGAACGTTTCAAAATAAGTGAAACACACCTTAAATGGAAAAAAGAAAGTGACAAAATGACAAGAGTACCCATCACAAACTTGTGTGGTTAGCTTTTCTCTCTCCTCCTTTTGATAATGAAAAGGGTATTTTATGACTTTTTGGCTTTTGAAAGTGATGTTTACACTAGTGGAAAAATAAAGAAGGGCTACGGTCAAAACAACCCTAAGGGCTGCGTTTTTGGCCAGCAGCCCTTTCCATAGCAGCCCTTCAATAGATAAGAAGGGCTGCGGTTCAAGCCAAAAACGCAGCTTTCTAAGCTTAAGGGTCGTTGCTTAAACCGCAAACCCTTCAGTAAATGAAGGGCCACGGTTTTAAGCCTAAACCGCAGACCCTTCACTTAAAAAGGGTCAGCGGTTTAGGCTTAAACCCGCAGACCCTTCACATTCAAATTTTTTTTTTTTTTAAATAAAATTTCCCCGCATGCCCCGCCCACCCCAACCCCCCCCCCCCCCGCCCCCGCACGCCCAGCCCCGCCCACCCCCACCCCACCCCCGCCCGCCCACCCCAGCCCTACCCCCCCGCCCGCCCCCCACACCCCCACCCCCCCCGCACCCGCCCCACCCCCGCCCACCCCCGCCACACCCGGCCCACTCCCCCGCACTCCCCACCCTACCCCCCGCACTCCCCACCCTACCCCCGTACTCCCCCAAGACCCGCCCCCTGCCCCACCCCCCTACACTCCCTCCAAGCCCCGCCCACCCCAGCCCCAACCCATGCACTCCTCCCTCGCCCCCGCCCCCTCAGCCCCCCCCCCTACCCCCCCACCCCCCTCACTCCCCTTCACCCCCACCCCGGCCCACCCTCACCACCTCCTCCACCCATTGCCGCGGCCACCCCAAAGACCCAACTAGCCCCATAGCCCGGCCCCCAACAAAGCCATCATGGCGACCCCCACCCCACCCCCACCCAAAACCTCACTTCGACACAAAAAAAAATCCGATCAAATTGCAATAATATATGACAAGTTTTTGAACGTAATAATTAACTTTAAATATGTATATTTAATAATGTAAAAAGTGTACATAGAATTGATACAAACTAGTAGATGTATCATAAGCAATCATCACAAATGTGGGACGCCAACTTATCCCGAACTTCATGTAATTCGTCTGTGGTGAAGGCCCTCAAACGTGGTGTGTTATTCATATAAATCTTGCAAAACAACCAAGGAATAAACACATAATATAAGAATTCAATCATTTACCGTAGTTAGTAGTTCTAAAAATGACATATACCTTCCCGAAATTCAATCAAAAATAAATGCAAGCCTAAAACTCTACACACTAGTTATATTATACCTTATATTATCATATTCAAAAAGAAAATGGAGTTAAATGACTCGAAAAATAAGAATTGGAGGTGAAAAGGCAAAAATAGGGCTAAAATCACATTTATGTTCCCGATATACAACCAACAACAAATGCAAGCCTAAGAATCTATATAATTGTTACATTATACCTCATATTATCATGTTCAAAATGAAGTTGGGGTTAAATGAAGCGATAAGTACGAATTGGACGTGAAAAGGCAAAAATAGGCCTAAAATGCCCTTTTCGTTCCCAAAATTCAACCTAATCACAGTTGCAAACCTAAACATCTACACAATAGTTACATTATGCCTCATATTATCATGTTCAAAATGAATTTGGGGTTAAATGACTCGATAAAAACGATTTGGAAGCGTAAAAGGCAAAAATAGGCCTAAAAATGACATTTTCGTTCCCAAATATATGCATGTGCTACTTTGGTTCTGTGTGCAAGGGGCAGCGTGGGGGATGGGAGGGGCAGCAGGGGAGGGGGTTCCGTGTACAAGGGGCAAAGTGGGGGGATGGGAGGGGCAGCAGGGGAGGGGGGTTCCGTGTGCAAGGGGCGAAGGGGGGAGGGGGGGCAGGGGGAGGGGAGTGCAGGGGGAGGGGAGGGGCGAAGTGGAGGGAGGGGCAGCAGGGGAGGGGGTTATGTGTGCAAGGGGCAGCAGTGCGGGGAGGGGAGGGGAGGGGTGTGCAGGGGAGGGAGGGGCAGCAGGGGAGGGGGTTCCGTGGTGCAAGGGGCAAAGTGCGGGGGAGGGAGGGGTGTGCAGGGGAGGGGCTAGCAGCGGTGGGGGAGGGGGGGGTGTGCGGGGAGGGGAGGGGAGGGGAGGGGCAGCAGCTGGGGGGGGGAGGGTCTCGTGTGCAAGGGGGAGGGCTGGCGGCAGTGGGGGGAGGGGAGGGGTGTGCAGGGAGGGGTGTGTGGAGGGGCAGCGGTGGGGGAGGGGAAGGGGCGTGCGGGGAGGGGGGCATGTGCAGGGGAGGGGGGCATGTGCGGGGGCTCGGGAGGGTCGGCCGACCGCTGGAGCCCTCCCAAGCCCCTACACATGCCCCCCCACCGCACAACCCCCCTCCCCCCCCATGCTGCCCCCTCCCTCCCCGCCACCGCCCCCCCTCCCCCGCACACGCCCTCCCCCCGCCGCCCCCTCCCCTCCCCCCCGCCAGCCCCCCCATGACCCCCTCCTTACATACTAATAAGTTAGAGTTAGATCAACAAAAATAAAATAAAAGACCGATAGACACGCAAAAGGCAAAACTAGCAAAATACCTTTTCAAATGCAACCAACAAAATGCAAGCCAAACTCTAATAGTTACATTATACCTATAATCATTTAAAAGAATTGGGTTAAATGACTCGATAAATACGATTTGGAAGCTTAAAGGCAAAATTTGGCCTAAAATGACCTTTTCGTTCCCGAAATGCAACCAACAACAAATGCAAGCATAAAACTCTACACAATAGTTACATTATACCTCATATAATCATGTTCAAAAAGAATTTGGGGTTAAATGACTCGATAAGTACGATTTGGAAGCGGAAAGGCAAAATTTGACCTAAAATGACCTTTTCGTTCCCGAAATGCAACAAACAACAAATGCAAGCCAAAAACTGTACACAATAGTTATATTATACCTCATATAATCATGTTCAAAAAGAATTTGGGGTTAAATGACTCGATAAGTACGATTTGGAAGCGGAAAGGCAAAATTTGGCCTAAAATGACCTTTTCGTTCCCGAAATGCAACCAACAACAAATGCAAGCCTAAAACTCTACACAATAGTTACATTATACCTCATATAATCATGTTCAATAATAATTTGGGGATAAATGACGTGATAAGTACGAATTGGACGCGAAAAGACAAAACTAGGCCTAATATGACCTTTTCGTTCCCAACATGCAACCAACAACAAATGCAAGCCTAAAACTCTACACAATAGTTACATTATACCTCATATAATCATGTTCAACAAGAATTTGGGTTTAAATAATTCGATTAGTACGAATCGGATGCGAATCGATTAAAATAGGCCTAAAATGACCCGAGAATCAGGTCACATGGCAATGGAATGCCCATCAGCTGGTAGCGGCGGAGATAGTGGGAAATGTTACAAATGTGGAGGCATTCCATTGCTATGTGACCTCACTCTCTACATTTGTAACACGCTCCCACCACCACCACCACTACTGCCCCCCCATTGCAGTCCATCATTGCCATGTAGCCCTAAAATGACCTTTTCGTTCCCCAAATTCAACCTACAACAAAAAATAAGCCTAAAAATCTACACAATAGTTACAAATTGGAGAAATTACACATACCTGAGTTTATGTCTCATGATTTATTGACCTTTCGCCGTTTCTTAGGATCCTCAAGTACATATATCCCTTCCGTGTGATCTACACGCATATAGTTCTCCGACATATTCACATCATCTTCCACACTATTTTCAGGATAGGTAAAAGGGGGGAGGTCCTCAAATGCATCATATTCTTCCTCATTATCAACATCACCAATACCGAGGATACTCCTTTTACTGATGACAACAATTGACCACTTATTATCGGCAGGATCGATTACAAAAATACTTGCTTAACTTGTGATGCAATTACAAATGGCTCCTCGGTTCACGTAGACGACTAAGGGCAACAAGAGTGAATCCGCAAGGATCATCTTTTCTTACGCAACGTCGATTATCGTCAACCCACTTGCAATACAAGAGGCAAATATTAAAAGTACAAGTAGTCCAACCTCCCATATTTCTTGTATTCGCCCATAATAATTGCTTTCAAGATGTACAAGCGACTTATCCTTCGAGCTTGCGTATTGTGTAGATGACGCCACAAGTGAAACACCAATATTTTGTTGCGATGTTGACTTCGAGATCTTGACGTTCACCCAAAACGTATACCCATTAATATCATAACCCTCATAAGAGCGTACGGCTTCACGAGGACCAAATGCTAACCACTTGATCGTTTCGGGAACACTTTCATCCAAATCATTCACTACTCGTTTATGAAACCAATCAATGAAAGTCTTGTTATGCATTTGCGTCAATGCCCTAACTCCTTTTCGGGATTGCTAACACGTAATTCCTCCATATGTTCATTTAAATAAGGATGGACAAATGCTACGTGATGCAATACAAATAAGTGAGCTTGTTTACGCTTTTCTACGGAAGGTGTTATCAATTTTGAACCAATTGTACCCTTGCCCCTCAAGTCCGCCCTCGTGTCGGGATGTCTAAGTCCAACAGATCAACACTAGCAAAATACTCACCACAAAATTACCGATCTCTTCACCCACAACCCTTGAATTATACTACCTTATGGTTGTGCAGGATTCCGAACTTTATCCTTCAAAGTGCCCATATATCTCTCAAAAGGATAGCACCACCTCAAAAACACTGGACCACACAGCTTAATTTCTCGAACTAGATGGACAATGAGATGGACCATAATGTCAAAGAATGCGGGGGGGGAAAAACATCTCAAATTTGCATAGAGTTTCAACTACTCTGGCCTGCAAGGAATCGAGGGTCGACGGTTCTAGGACTTTGCTGCATATTGTATGGAAAAATGAACAAAGTTCTGTAATGGTGTGCCTCACATGCTTTGGAAGTATCCCACGAATTGCAATCGGTAAGAATACTTGCATCATGACATGACAATCGTGAGATTTCATACTCGATAACTTCAACTCACCATTTAAGGTAACAAATCGCTTCATATTCGATGAGTAGCCAGTTGGGACCTTAATGCCATACAATGACTCGCAAAAAATCCGTTTCTCTGCACGCGACATCGTGTAGCAAGCTGGTGGCAAATAATTCTTCTCCGAATCCTCCACCTTCTTTTTACTTTTCTGAGTTTCATCATCAACCCTTTCCTCCACTACTTTCTTCTTCCTTCCGTCCCTTTTCTGAGCCCACAACTCTGGTCGAAGCCCCTATTTTTCCAAGTAAAGTCGTGACGCCTTCACATCTTTTGTCTTGCCCGGAATATTCATAAGTGTCGCAAGAATAGCTTCACAAACATTCTTCTCTATGTGCATGACATCCAAACAATGTCTGACCTTTAGATCATTCCAATATGGGAGTTTCCAAAAAATGGACTCCTTTTTCCATAATCCTGTAGGTCGATCAACCTCACTAGCAGGTTTACCAAAGATTGTTTCAATGCCCTTCACCTGATTATAAACTTCAGTACCAGTTAATGGTCTACGAGCAACTTCTTCTTCAACCGTCCCATCGAATGCCTTCTTCTTAAACCGATAGGGATGGTCGCGTCTGAGGAGCCTTCGTGTGCGCATATACACATGTTTGCAGCCCTTAAGGTGTGTAGACTTCATGTCATCTACACAAATCGGGCAGGGTTGTTTTCCTCTAGTCTTATACCCAGATAAGTTCCCATAAGCTGGATAATCGTTCATAGTACAAAAAAGCATGGCACGCAGAGTGAACATCTCATTAGCATACGCATCAAATACTAACACTCCTTCGTTCCACATCTTCTGTAAATCTTCAACAAGCGGCTGGAGGTATACATCTATGTCATTTCCAGGTTGTTTGGGCCCCGATATAAGAAGCGACAGCATCATGTACTTGCGTTTCATGCACAACCAAGGAGGCAAGTTATAAACCACTAAAACTACTGGCCATGTACTATGCTGCGAACTGAGATTGCCAAAAGGGATCATGTCATCCGTACATAATCCAAGCCTCAGATTCCTATCCTCATTACCAAATGCCTTATGCACCCTGTTGATACTTTTCCACTCGGGCGAATCGGCCGAATGCTTGAGCGGCACCGTCTTTCTTCCTACGATCCGCATGCCACCTCAAATTCTTCGCATCTCCTTTAATCGAGAACATGCGCTTAAATCTAGGTATTATGGGTAGATACCACAACACCTTAGCTGGTGGTCCTTCACTACCTCCAGCTCCTTTACGCTTGTACCTCGACAATCCACAACGTGGACACTCATGTAAATGCTCATACTCATTACGATAAAGCACACAATCGTTAGGACAAGCATGTATCCGCTCGTACTCTAAACCGAAAGGACACATCAGTTTCTTCGCATAATAGTACGACTTTGGCAGTTCATTTCCATCAGGGAGCATATCAGCTAAAACTTCCAACAACGATATAAAAACTAGAGTCCGTCCAACCAACTTTTCGACTTAATGTAGAACAGTGTTATCACCGCGGAAAGTTTGGTGTACTTTGTACAACCTCGGATACAACGGCTTTCCAAGACCTCGACATAGACTCAAAATACGAGGTCGTTTACACGATCGATCTTCAACCTCGTGTATCATCTCGTCTACCCGATCCCTATCATCATCTACAAACTCATCATCCCAATTCTCATCCCCGAACTCATCATTCCAATTCTCTAAATCCTTCTTTTCTTCACATACATCGTTCATTACTCTAGAGCTTCCTATATACTTTCCCTGCTCACCATGCCAAACCCATACGTGGTATTGAGGCCTAAACCCACGGCGAAAGACATGCTCCCTAACCACATGTATACTACTAACCTTGCTCACATTTCTACAATCGAAACAAGGACAATAAAAGTCGATCGCTCCGAGGATGTTTGATATTGTAATGCGGTTATGACGAATTCCGAGACCCATTTCACAAACTCAATCGATTCACGACTACCATACATCCAAGTACGATCCATCTCATTCAAGAATACCTCTAATAATTAAACACAACCATTCATTATAATGCATCAATCATTATTTAAGTACATACACTCACATATTCAAATCACACACGTATACAGCAATCTAAGATAATGACATGTTCAATTCTATGCATGCAGCCGAAGGTCCTTATCACTCCAACCTAACCTATCCTTGGACGTCTAATCTCACTAGTGAATATATGTCAACTTTTCAATTCTAAGGACAATCCGGCAGCATATCCCTACAGTTCTCCAAGTACACAATATAGATAATTGCTTATCTACATATGTACCAAGAGAACAATGTAGAGAAACGATAAGCCAAGAATTTCATCAGAATTGAAAAGAAGACACACATTCACCACCTAAGTGAGATCAAACGTCCAAGAACAGTCCCAAACCGGGGACTATTCAAGACTTACTCCTAATGAGTAAGTCTTGAGCGGGTATTTAGGCATATGATGACGATTCAAACAACTTATAGATTTCATAGCTAAATTACATTGCGTTTTCATACAATCTCATATCAAGAAATATAAATACACTACACAAACCCTCCGAAATTCCCATCAGCTGGTACGAATTGGACACGAAAGGCGAAAATAGGCCTAAAATGACCCGAGAATCAGGTCACATGGCAATGGAATGCCCATCAGCTGGTAGCGGCGGAGATAGTGGGAAATGTTACAAATGTGGAGAGCATTCCATTGCCAAGTGACCTCACTCTCCATTTGTAACACAGTCCCACCACCACCACCACTACTGCCCCCCACTGCACTCCCTCATTGCCATGTAGGCGTAAAATGACCTTTAATTTTCGTTTCCGAAATTCAACCAACAACAGATGGAAGCCTAAAAATCTACACAATAGTTACATTATAGCAAAGCCCTCCCCCACCCCCCGCCCGCCCTCCCCCCCCCCCGGCCTCCCCAACCCTCCCCACCCCCGCCAACCCTTCCCCACCCCCCCCAAGATCCACGACCCTCCCCACCCCCCGCCCAAAGATCCCCAGCCCTCCCCCACCCCCCCGACAGCCCCTCCCCCACCCATTGCCAGCCTCCCCCCACCCCGCCCAGCCTCCCAAACCCTTCCCCACCCCCGCTCCCCACCCTCGCCCCCCCCCACCCCTCGGCCAGCATCCACAACCCTCCCCACCCCGGCCAGCCCCTCCCCCACCACTGCCAAGACCCCCACCCCTACCCACCCTCCCAGCCCTCCCCCACCCGCTACAATCACATATTCAGCTAATACAAGCACATTTTACAACAAAAAATAGAAGTTGATTTAAAAATCCAATGAAATTAAACAAAAATTAGAGAAATGTAAAAGAGGAGAGAGAGTGAGAGGGGATTTACCGAAAGAGAGTGAGAGAAGGGATGATCCACAAACAATGCAAAAGTGGAGGAGAGAAGAATAAGTTGGTGCGCAAGGTGGTGCAAATGGCGTGGTGGTGGCGTCAATGCAAAGTGGAGGGCGGGGCACTAGTGGTGGCGTCAATGCAATTGGTGCGTCGTCGTGGCGGTGGTGCGTGAAATAAGTGGTGGTGGTGGAGATAGGGTTTCGCACCGGTGGTGAGAGTGAGAGGAGGGGAAGTTCGCGCTGGTGGTGAGAGAGTGAGAGTGAGAGAGAGGGAAATTGAAATGGGGGCACTGTGTATGCGCGCAAAATGCATATCAAAAAAAAAAATGGAAGTGATGAAGGGCTGCGTTTTTTTAAAAACCGCAACCCTTCGTTTATGAAGGGCTGCGGTTTTTGGGATAATCGCAGCCCTTCACTAATAGGGCTGCGGTTAGCTTCAAAACCGCAGCCCTTCATACTGTATGAAGGGCTGCGGTTTCCTTTAAAATCGCAGCCCTTCATACAAGAAGGGCTACGTTTTTAAAAAAACGCAGCCCTTCCAGCGCAGCCCTTCCTTTTCTTTCCCCTAGTGTTATTAAATCTTGTGCCCAATCCCTATGTTTCACTTATTATGGAACGGAGGAAGTATAATATAATTTTTTTTACTGACACGTGTCATTTAAGGTAATTAAAAAAAATACTTAATTTTTTTCAGGGATAAAAAAAATACTTATAATTACTTTTCGGTGTGTAATAAGATTGATATTTTATCACTTTATTGTTAATCTATGAGACTATGATTAATTTTTCATATATTAATTTCTTTAAAATTGTTAAGTCTAAAAAAATAGTTTTTGTTCCTACTATCACCCGTTTTCCACCCGCTCCACCCGCAGATGATGGGTGGAGCAGATATGGGTGTAATTTTTGGCGGGTGATGGATGGTGTGGATGGAGTTTTGGGTCGCGGGTGATGGGGCGGATGGAGCTCCACCCGACCCATCTCCGATCCATTGCCATCCCTATTTTCGGCTCACTCCGCCGAAATTCGACCACCACCACGTTGGCCTTCGCCGCTAGCACGCCTCCCTATGTCGCTGCTCTATCTCTCTCTCCTGCTCCCGTTGCACCCCTACATCGCGCCACCATCGCAGTTGTGCCACTACCGTAGCCCTGCTCTTTTATCTTTACTTCTTTGCTAGATCTGAGACTTTTGGTTGTTTTTCTTTGATTTTGGGATCTAATTTATGTGGTTTGATTCAAGATTTTTGTATTTCTCATTTTTGTTTGTCCCACTTTTGGTAAAATAAATCATTTGTATTTGTTTTAGAGAAGAAAATTTAGTTTTCCATAAGAGAGAGTAGGTAGGTTCGATTTTTAGGAATTTTCGCTTGTTTAGTTTGATTTTTTTGTCCTTGTTTTGCCCTATAATCTATAATTAGTAAAAACTGTGGTCCTTGTTTTGCTCTAGAATGTTGTGAGATTGTTTTATGGTAACTCGTGTTCTTTTTGCATATGTTCTCATTTCCTCAACCCCAGAAAAAAATCAAGCTCCGGGCAGCAGTGTGACAGAGTGCACGAGAGAAAGAGGACAAAGGAGGCAGGGCGACAGGTTGCGGCGGCCGATTACCGGCGGTGGTGGAAGACAGGCGGCGATAGGTGCAGTTGGTGCACTGATGGTGCGCCGGTAGTGCTTGGTGGTGCTGTGGCGATTCCGAGCAGAGAAAATGAAGATGAAGTTTTGATTTTTGCTGATTTTTTTTGTGAATTTGTGAGGGATTTCCATGGCTATTTATAGCCAAACTCAGGGGAGAAGATGAGATGAGTGGTGGGTTGGGTCCTTGGGCAGCAAGGTGTCTTTGGGCATCAATGGTTTAGGGAACATCTCCAAGAAGAGAGGAGAAGAAAGAAGAAAACAGGGGGAAGGGGGCAGCCGTTGTTTTGGGGGGGAATACTTTTCTTTCTCTTTTTTTTTTTTTTTTTTTTATTTTGCAAACTTTACACTAATTCATCACTTGTTGTTGTTAATTTTATTAATCTTATTTCCTACCATGTAACTTATTAATAGTTTGGTTTATTTAGAAGCTCAAAATAATTCAAAACTGAACTTACTTAAGTAAATAATTATTAAACGAAAAATTAACTTTCTTCATTACTTTATTAAACATGTTTAAAGTTACGGAATATTACAGTATAAGAACTGCTTAAACAATCACAAGGCGCCTATAAATACGTGTCAAGTTATCGAGGTTGAGAGGGACGGTTGATAGCATACACTTATGGCTTTGTTAGGAGGTAGTAGATAGAAATCGTGTTCATGTGAATGTGTAATATCTCTTGTTCTTCAGAAGATCCTGTCATGGGTATTTATTACCAATCAATACTTTATCTGTATAGGATTGTGAATCCAAGCCAAATTTTCATTGAATTACAGAAAAATTTATGAAAGAAACAAAATTATAATTGAAATAAATAAACTTATCACCGAAATAAAGTTATATCTCATATTTTTGTAAAAGTTTGATGGATTTGAAAATATCAATTTATCACGAAATAAAGCTATATTGTCATAAATTAATATATTAATAATAAAAATATCATGATAAATTTACTTGTGAGAGTACTAATACAAAATTATCACGATAAAATTTGTGAATTGGAGCACTATCATGAATTTGGGTAATATCTAAATTCGGTTCAGGTACAGTTAAAAATTAGTTTAAAACAGTTTCAGTTTAAATCGGTTTCAGTTCAGTTCCAATTTCGGTTTGAATTAGTTCGATTAATTCGGTTAAATATTCGGTTCGGTTGATCGATCAACTTTTCGGTTTTCTCGATTATTTTCATTTACGTTTGTTTCGGTTCGATTGCGATTCGTTTTGGTTTTTCATTTACGCTTATTTCGGTTTCGTTCAACATTTTTCAGTTAATTTCAGTTACAATTACTCCCAGTTCAGTTTAATTCAGTTCAAATTTCAGTTGTTTTAGTTCAACCAGCAGTTCATTAACCAAACTGAGAGCTCTAATTGTGGCTACTAATATGGGAGGAGGTGACAATCAGTGAATCAGAAATTACCAAGGACAAGACTTGGAAGATGTCATCCACATTCCACTATTTCAACCATCCCTTTCATATATTGCTATCTACTTTAAATTGCTTTTTCTACATCATACTATCCCTGATCAACTATCTAAAACTAATAGTGCTATATAAGAGTCACTAGTTATTCATCTCTCATCCTCGGACATACACCGTGTTATCAAGTTACTGACCCTTACGGCCTTACCTTATATGGTAAGATATTAGATAATCTCTGCTTTAACTAATATATTGTGCAAATGGAGTTAGGATTAGATTTTTTTGTAATCTCCTGGTAATTCTGCCAATGGGTTGCATGGAAGATATTGATTGAGTAGAAATATATAGATATACAGCTATTGCAAGGGTGAGTGAGACCCTTATCTTCTTATTTTCTTTTCCAATTTCTATTTTGGTTTTACAAGTTAACTAGTCACCCTGTGATGTCGAGGAACGACTTCTGTCTATAATGCTCAAATCTGAAAAAAAAATCCAACTTATATCATACGATACCTAGTGCACAATAAGTTATTATATGCCGAGATCATTCAAGTTTTTTTAATAGTTAGATATTGACATATGAGTTCATACGTAATTTCACGTAAATTAATCTTAGATGCATTTGCCTTGAAATATTTTATTACTAGATTTGGGTAGAAAATTTTGGCCAAAAAAGGCATGACCCGAAGCCTCAAAATGACAATTTTTTGTTATTTTTTTTATCACAAGGCTCATCCCTGCCAAACCATGATAACCAATATGCATATGGAGCTGTATACTAATTGTTTTCTTAACAAGTATTAATCATATTATTGAAGATAAGTTTATAAGCAACATTAATGAATTAGACGTTTCTTTTTGAAGGCAATGAAGTAGACAATAGACATAGTTGAAAGTCTATCAATAATTAGAAATATAACTAGTTATTGCCCCGGGAGAAGCCCCGGATCATTGCGTATAATTCGTTTATTATTTTTTAATGAAATTAATTGAATTACATGCCCCCATATCAGTGTATACATTTAGATTACACGTGACGACCTCCAATACTTCATAACTTTCAATTAGTATTGAGTATCGGGTTCATAATAAATTAATTATTATATCATTCACTTTTCGCAAAATGGATCACTCTTTTAAGTCAAAATGAGTCATTTTTAAACAAAGAATAATTGTTTACTTTAAATGAGTCACTTGTATATAAGTAAAAGTGACTTAGTTTGGACAAAAGGTTACTCAGGTCTAAAGGGTAACTTTTTGTATTAAATAATTCACTCCTATATAAGTTTATAAGTGTCTATATATTTAAGACAAATAGTTATCCGCTGCATAAACTCGTATCATACAATGGATCGGTCCTTCAAATAGTTGATTCGACACGACAAAGTTTGTAATATCATTTTTCAAGTCATAAAGACACGTTCCATTTCCATTCCTACCTATAATGGATTGAAATTAACTACAATATATTTTTCACAAATTTCTCCTTCAGATAGGTAATACCGTGTTTTTTATTTTGTAAAAGGCTAAGCATAAATTAAGGTTTGGTGGGCCCATTAGAAATTTTTATAATGCAACAAAGTTGATTTGATATTTTATTATCACTATTATGGTAAACGAAAACTTAATAGGTAATATAACTTGTAACACGAGGATATATTAATATATTACTCATTTACTTGATTGGTTAATTAATGTAGGAGTCCAATTTGTGTGTCAACTTAAGAAGCATAATTACTTCTACTTACAATAAAAAATCAATATGAGCTTGTAAATTAGTTGGTTAATGTATTTATATCTCAAAGCATTTTTATTATTTAATTTGTCTCAATTGCTTGAGAGGGGGGAGAACATGTGGCAGCATGACATTTGTTTGCTTTGAGTTTTAGATATATATAGATTACTATTGGAAATTATCAATCAAAGTACGAGTTAGTTGAAATCTGTTATATCTATACTAATATATTAAAAGGCGTTCCTAAATAAGGAACGGTGCCACGTGGCACTATATTTTAGTCCATGTAATTCACATACAATTAAAAGAAATTTGAAAATGCTTTGTATAAGATTTGATCCAATGACTTCAATTCAAATATTAAAGTCTTAACCACTAAACAATATCATATTTAGTGTTATCACTTTAAAGTTGAAAATTAATAAATGAAAAATGTCAGTACGCGTGGCGTAGCCCGAGCCTAAAAACTAGTTTCCTAGCTAAAAGCTAGGGCCAGTACGCTAGCTAGTAAAACAAACTAGCTAATTTTGTTTTAGGATGTCAATTAAATTAAAGAACATGTATGGTTTAGTGGGCCATGTTTCTACTCACACATTATTTGCTAATTTTCATTTAGTAATCAAAAAAATTTCCTCCACTTTATTTATTTTATTATTTGATCCTATCAAAAAATCCCATTGTTATCAACAAATATCGTCACCAAGGAAGAAGCAAGAATAAAAAATTACCAAGAACAAAATTGAAAGTCATCCAATCAATATCATATAACTAATATATAAAGCGAGTACAAAAAGTCAACATTTAGGTCGCGACATTTGGCGTCCTCATTGGACGCCATTTGTCGCGCTCATTAAGTGCCATGTCATTTTAAAAAAATATAAATATAGTTCTAAATTGATTAAAATACAAATAGAGTTTAGGATAAGAACAAATAGAGTTGGGTTCACAATGAAAAACTTAAATATAGTAAATTGATTATAACTTTTAATATATAATTCCTACAATTATAATTTTTGTACCATTGGAAAGTGTTTAAAAAGTACTTTAAAATAAGATCCATTTATACTATATTTAAAATTTTATATTAAAGTAACGTATAAGGTCGCGACATTTGACGTCCTCATTGGACGCCATTTGTCGCGTTCATTAAGTGCCATGTCATTTTTTTAAAATATAAATAGAGTTCTAAATTGATTAAAATACAAGTAGAGTTTAGGATAAGAATAAATAGAGTTGGGTTCACCATGAAAAACTTAAATATAGTAAATTGATTATAACTTTTAATATATAGTTCGTAAAATTATAAATTTTATACCATTGGAAAGTGTTTAAAAAGTACTTTAAAATAAGATCCATTAATACTATATTTAAAATTTTATATTACAGTAACATATAAAAGGAAATATTGACTAATTACGTGAACTATATATTATAGATTTTTAGCGGTCAGCTTTGCACATTGAGTTCTTCCCCAAGGTACGGTTTCGGATAAATATACTCCTCGTATTTTCTTTTCTTTTGATAAGAAACAAATGCTGCATCCTCCGTCTCCTCCAAACATGAATGTTGGATAAGATGGGACATGGTCAACATATTAGAGAGAGGGTTGATATTGTTAATCATGTTGGTCTAATGAGGCTTGAAGGGTACGACAACAATATACTGTAGCAATGTACCGTAGCAACATACCTTAGCAACATATTGTAGCAATATTACCAATCCTTCATAATTTAACAAATTGTTTCATATTTATGTGACAGGGGCTTTAATTTGATTTGTAAACACAATGAGTACTAAAGAAAAGTATCAATTGTTCGTGTGAACATTTAGATTTGAAGTAGGTTGTGTAGTATATCGTGACATGTGCTTTAACATATAAAAATATGTAGTTTCTGCATGATAGAATGAATATTTGAATCATATATTGAGTTTCTGCATAATTAGTGAGTGTCTAAATGATATAGTGGATTGTTCAGAAATGATGTAGTTTATGCATGATATAGTATATTTATGAATGATATAGTAAGTTTCTTCATGACATATAAATTAAAAATCAACGTCAAAGATAATGACAAAATCATATTATAACTTTTAGTTGTTCTATGTCAGACAAAAGGAACGACAAAAAATAGAGGTGTAAATATTTAAAAATTCTACATTTCCTTACGGAAAAGGCCGGGCATTTGCCCGGGTCCCAATACTAGTACTAATATATATATATAAAGGAGGAACTTTTCGGGAGCATCGGGAGCATCGGGAGCATCGGGAGCTCGTCAAGATTTCGAGGTCATAGAGCGCGCCACGTAGGATTGCCATGTCATCAATTTTTATTTTTCTTTTTCACAAAAATAGAGTTCTACATAGATTTAAATACATATAAGGGGCTTTGGATAAGTGAAAATTAGAGTTTCGTGTTGAATGAACAACTTAAATTATTATATTATGTAATTTGTGTACTACCTCCGTTTCATATTAATCTACACACTTACACTTTTCACGCATGCCGATGCACTACTTTGAACCTTTATATCTCTAATTTTGTATTTGTAAAAAATATAAAAAGTCGATATTCCAAAACTACATATCGAGACGAATCAAACAAGACCCCACATGACTATATTTTCTCTTAACCATAATTCACAAATGATAGTCAAAGGGAAATTTGTGAATAGTGTCAAAAGTGTATGTGTGTAGATTAATATGAAACGGAGGTAGTATAACTTTTGCTACGTAATTCGGAATATTATAAATTTTATACCATTGGATAGTGCTCGAAATATGCTCCGAAATAAGATCCATATACAATATAGTTCTACAACTTATGAATAGAGAGTGCCACGTAGGATTGTCATGTCATTAATTTTTATTTTAAATATAATAAAAAATAAAGTTCTACACATATTTAAAAACATAAAAGGAGTTTTGAATAGGGAGAAATTTACGTTTAGTTTTGAATAAACAACCTAACTTATTATATTATGTAAATTGAATATAACTTTTGCTACCTAATTCAAAACATTATAATTTTTTACCATTGGAGAGTGCTTGAAATATGCTTCAAAATGACAACCATTTACAATATAGTTTTACAACTCATAAAAATATATTTAATTAGATGAATGGTAAGATATTTTTTAGTCTTTCTTTTAGATAAATATAATAATAATTAAGCTATAAGTATAGTGTACAATATGTGATTATATCATTTTATAATAGGTCCAATTTACAGAATTAGACATATTATCTTTCAAAACCTTAGCCTTAATTTCTCCACTGAAGCAAAACAATTTAGTATTGCAACAAAATTTATTAAGTAAAATTTATTGTTACAACAAAAACTAAAATCTATAGTGATAAAGTTACATATATATTAGAATTTTGGATGATGAAAAAATTAGAGTTTGATTTTAAAAAACAACCTTAGAATATTATAGAGAGCTCCATCTAAGCATGTCATGTTATAGTTTTTAATTTTTAATTTTTTTTTTAAAAATAGTGTTCACCATTGATATAAATACATATAAGGTTTTGGATAAGTGAATATTACATTCTGATTTTAGATAAACAACCTAAATTATTATAATATGTAAATTGAATATAACTTTTGTTACAAATTCGTAATATTATAATTTTTATAACAATTGGAGAGTGCTCGAAATATGCTTCGAAATAAGTTCCATATACAATATAGTTTTACAACTTATGAAAATTTATTTATTTGGAGGAACAATAGCGTATTATTTATTCTTTATTTTAATTACATGTAAAAATAACTATAAAAATAGCGTGTTATATGTGACAATATCAATTATATCTTTGAAAATCATACTTTTAAAATTTGAGTTATATAAAGATAAAAATACATAGTTATAATTTTGAACCTATAGCATACCATGGTGGCATTACATGAATCAAATGAAAGTTTGTCAATGACATTGCAAAGGTATTATGTAATTCACTAATTATTTTATTCATAGAATATTTATTGTATACATAATTATTTATGTTTGTCTTTTCACATATATCTATATGTCAGATCTTATTCTTTTCTGCATGAACTTGAGTCTCCTAAACTAATTGGGAAATCAAGGTTCGCGTTTCTAGACTATTTAAGGTCACGGATCATAAAAAAAGGAGAAAGTTTGATAAGTCTTGATATGGTCATGATGGATGAAGATGTATATTTTTCTCTTAAACAATATTTTCGATTATTAGTAGAGGTTAGTTTTATATTTAATTAATTTTATTCATGATACCGTCATTATGATCTTTTTTTCACTTTTCCATCTTCCATTCTATATGCGTTAGTGTTTATGTGCCATTAAAAGTTGAAGTTGTGGCTGACACTCATGTTTTCTGTAATTTTTCTGTCATGCATCTATTAAATAACTACCATCTACTTTCTTCAAGTATCATTGGGTGTTCTTCATGTTAAAATTGTGTTAACTATATTAGTCATACCAATTATAGGGATACCATTTAATAATAGACTTAGCTACAATATTTAGTTGAATATTAAAAAATATAAAATTTATATATCGCAATAACAAATCTAGAAATTAGAGTATAATGACAAATACTTTATCCGTTCTTTTTCTACTGCAACAATGGGTTTGGGCATGGTTTTTAAGAAAATGAAAATAGTTAGTTTAGCATAGAGGTACCCCTTTAATTAACAAGAGTAGGGGATAAGTAAATCCTTAATAAAGTAAACGCAACTTTATGAGGCAATTTGATGAGTAATTAATGATGGTTTTATTAACATAAAGTAAAGACAATATTGTCAATTATAGTTGTTTTTTTACTAAAAGTGGAGTGGTCCAAATAGATGAAACTACCCAAAGTGGTGATTGTAGGCGTGTTTTTATTTCGCCTACGCGGTGTGAGCGCGTATTAGATTTGACTACCCCACTATTAAGGTTTTATTGAAAATTATTTTGTATTGAAAGAAGTCGCCAACAATTCTTTTTAGGAAAATTCATAAACCTAATGGATATGAGAAAAACATAGGGACAAATTATCCAATGTAGATTTTTCGTCCTGACTCTATAGATGGTCAAAGTAAACCAAAGATTGAGTTCGGGGGTGAGGGTACGAATATAGTCATAATGAACCACATCCGCCCAGAGTTGGCCTCTACTAAATATCGATTCATTGCAGATTTTATGCCAGAGAATAATCATATAATATTTTTATACACCCTAAAAATATTTAGTCTAAATAGGTTCAGGAAACACATAAAAGACTAATTTTTAGTGACATGTTATTATGCAATCAATATTACAGGGAACCTAGCAAGTTGTCCAAATTAATCTGATTAATGTTAGAACAATTCTTTAGGTCTTTGATTAACAATAAATAACATGTGGGTGATAAAAGCAATGAAGCAGGAACAATCATATAATAGGCATAGAATGATCATGCAAGTATGATAATAAATAAAAAGAAAGAGAAAAGAGGTTAGAATATACAGTAGAGCGCTTTTATATTAAAGATCTACATCATGAAATAAGTGGTTAGTAACTTCAATAAAAAAATAGAATTTATTCAAGGATCCTCAGGATTATATCGTGGCTTGGGTCTGCGAGATTGACAACTTTCGGGACGAGCAATCGTCAAACCTGAAAATCTGAATGTCTGAAAGTATGTAGATTGAATGTATTTGTATTTGAAAGTATGAGTTTTGTGGGGAGATTTTGTAGAGAGAGTCGTGAAGTATTCGTCGAGTTCAAAGTGTGTTAATGTGAAAAATCTGTTCTTTTAACTTGTTCGAAAATCAGGCCTATAGGGAAAACGGCACTGCGCCTCACGCGCTGGCTGCGTCTGGCGCAGCTGACATGGCAAGCTAATGACGCGGCATGACCAATAAAAAGTGTACACGCGGTACGCGCTTTTAGAAAAGATAAGAAAGAAATTCCGCGTCTCAAGCAGAGAATTGCGCTTGACGCAGGACTCTACATGAAACAGAAGTCTACGTGGCAGTTCTGGTGCGCTTAGCACAACCTGTGCGCTTGGCGCAGCCTACGTGGAAGTCCACATGGCAGGACACGTGCGCTCAGCACAGTCAGCTGCGCTCAACGCACCGACTTGTTTTTGATAGTTTTTTTTTTATATAAACGCGTTTTAAAGATTTTCTTTTATCTTATAACTCCGGAAATCTGATTTTACGGGATAAAATCTGATTTTGACCTTAAAAAAATATCTTTTGAAAATGTTTATTTATTAAAATAAATCAATTAATTATCATTATTTGGGCTTTTCAAAGAATTGGGCTCAAATACAATTAATTATCATGAATAATTAATTGGGCTTTAAAATAAGACTTTAACACTTTTCGAAATGGTTTTGAATGGCTCTTCGGACTACTTTGCCCTTGGATCGGACCAATTAAGACCACGGTATGTTTCATCATCGGATCCTTAAATGGGGAGACACGATTATGTGTCTACAGTGATTATTGCAATAGAAAAAGAACAGAGGAAGTATGTAAATTAAATGGTGTTGAAAAATCACATTTTACAACAACACAAAATCAACAATGTTAACAAAAAAATTTGCAAAAAAATAATATAAACAAGAACCCGTGCAACACACGGACTTCAAAACTAGTATTTGAAACTATTCAAAATAGCTATCTACTTTCACATTTATTTTCGCACAAAGTTCCACTACATAGTACTCCTATGATATGAAGTACCTATCGAGTAATCTAGTTCCTAATCAAATCTACTAGCTAAAAGAGAAATCACTTAAAGATAAACGAACTAAACAAAAACAAACAAAGAAAAAAAAATCTATGCTTCTTCTTGAGACCTCAAATCCCTAATCACTATATTATGAATATCCACGCAGTAACAGTAAAAAAAAAAAAACCCATTAACTAACTAGATTCACCACATATTCAACGTAACCACACCAAATTTTTTAACCAAATTAGGCCTTTAAAAATTCCTCTTTCATTCCGAGCTCCAAGAATTCACCACACCAGCGGTAATAAAGTTCAACTCTTTTATCACGAAAACCATCTTTAAACTGTAACACTTGACCTAGTGATAACACCAAAACTGAAGGCTTTGTTTCTTCTTCTTCCTCTCTCACCTTCAACTGTAACCCTTTTAACATCTGACACTCATGGATATAAACATTAACAGCCCTTACTCCAAATCCATTGTGAATCCTATCCTTCATTCTTCCCTTTGGAAAAGAATTCAAGAACGCGTCGAATCCTTCGAAACAAAGCTCATTTCCTTCCTGCCTTTTCTCATTCAGCAAATCCACCCCAAGAAAGTTCCATTCACCTTGCAATAGAGTTCCCTTTGGTATCCATGGAACAGATTCTTGCTTCATCCGAAGATGTAGATGCTTACGTTTCACCTCCATAAAATTCTTGTCGTCTTTCCAAAGATAGTAGACGTCGATGTCTATGTCAGGTTGATGTCCAAAATTAATTGCATGATATGGAGAAAACTTCAGAGTCAATCCAGAGCAATACTTGTCCATAGTAAGTAAACCAACGGTTTTAAACGCAGGAGCATCAAGATCAGATTCTCCGATCTTTAACTTGGCTACTCCTACGTAGCCGCTTAATATGCTGTGATAAGACCAGCGTTTGTCGTGAGAAAATGAAGAAAATTGCTTAAGAAGTTCAGGAGTTGTTGCGATTTCTAAGAAGTCTCTTGTTAGATGGGTTTCATCGCTTAGAAATGCAGTACCCAGGTGTCTCCATTCTTTTTCTTTTTCCATGATGGAATACATTTGGATATGGGGAGAGGAGAGAGAAAAATGATGAGCGGTGAATGTAACACAGATTTGCAATGAATAGCGCGAGAATGAGAGATAATATATAGAGATCAGATGTTGCGGAATATGGTGAGTCAACAACTAACAACCCGAATACACGGGATTCTGTTGTAGTCTTGTTGATCGCTTTTTTGGTTATCTTTTGTTACTACTTTTATATTCGTTGTTACAGCATAAAACATAGTGTTTTTTTTGGGTTATGTGACGACTGACGAGGAAGGGTTAATTAAATAAGGTCCCGTTCTTTCGGATTTTAAATTGAACCAAATTGCACTGAACTGAACTGAATTGAACTGAATTTAAGTGAACTGAATTGAACTGAACTGAATTGAACTGAAAATAAGTCCAAAAAACAGGGCCTAAGTAGATCGCAAATTCACTATAGGAAATAAGGTCATTAATTAATACTCCCCTTTAATAGATTTTCCAATTCTCCAACGTGCGTTTGCCAATTGTCTATTTTACATGACATATAGTAACACTTAATATTTAATAACCAATGATAAATTTCATATTATTTATAACTTACTTTTCCAAAACCCTTCTGTTTTATAGAGTTTTAAGATGTTTGCTTAATTTGCATTGATAAGTGGCTACCTATTATATAGTCAATCTTTCGTTAAATTTGGTACTGTTAGGATTACAAGCCTAATAGAGCGGTCCATTATGTTGTTCAAAAATTTATGGAGTAGAGGAACCAAGGTAGGAACCTGGTCTGTTGTTCTACAAAGTTTTATATGTGTTTCAATTGCTGGTCCATGAAGTGGTCCATGAGGTGGTCTGCATATCATATGAAGCTTTGTTATATGACGGCAAATTTATCTCCGCGAGATTTTCGGCTTGGCAAAATTCTTTTGTTTGTTTGGTTTACTTTATTAAGTTTCCTGATATTATGAGGTTTGTATTTAGGTAACTAGATAGTTTTTGGTATGTGATATCTTTTAGAATTATTATCTTGAGGGCAAGTATTATAATTCTAGTAGATTAGGGATTTTTCTTGTTTTGCCTATAAAAGGGGGGGTTTAGGCCTATCTAGAAAAGACATAAAATTATTCTTGAGTGGAAGGAACCATCAAGTGAGGGGGTTGTATTATTTTGGAGGAACTTAATAATACAATTTATTTTGAGGGGAGGAAATTAAAATTTCCTCATAAACACTTGTTTCTTGTTTATTGTTATTTTGCTATTTTTCATATTGTATTTGATTGTGGTTTTTTGTGGTCTTGGGTGGTGTTTATCACCAACAAGTACTATGGCAGCTTAGATCGAATTATTCGCACTTTCTAATCCAAGTATAAAATGAAAGAGTACGAACAAGTATTGAATTGTTTTTTTTTTAAATTTTATTTTACCAAAGTAAGAATGAAGGTATTCGGGGTCCGTAAAAATATATTATAAAAAAAACGGGTAAACTAATAAAAACTAGAGGGAGTATCTAGTAACAAAAAAATATAATGTTTTAGCATTTTCTTTATTAAAAAAACAGAAAGAGGGTGTACGACTAGAAACCCAGGATATATGTTGGTTTTTGGGAATAAGATATCAAAAGAAATTTGTAACTAACGAAATAGCTAAAACACTGTTTCTCATTCAAATATGAGCAAAAGGGATAAAAAAAACCTTTAAATAGGCATTACATACTAAAACTTAGCTTAAAACTTAACAAAGGAAAAACAAATAGATTATGAGATTGTGTGATCATGGCCCAATACACATTACACGATAACCCCACTACTGGATAACCAAAAATGTAAAAGGAAAACAAGCTAAATTTCTATTAATAACAGAATTATTTAACTGCCCACTAACAAGTTCAACTCACTTGCTAAGGCTTTGTTCTTTTGAACTGAATTCGTCTGAACTGAACTGAAATGAAATGAACTAAACCGAAATGAAATGAACTGAAATGAATGAAAACTGTGAGAGGAAACTAATTGAACTGAACTGAACTGAAATGATTTGAAATGAAATGAATTTGTTTAAACTGAACTAAATTTTTATTAATTCAGTCCAAAAGAACAGATAAAAGCATGATCCTGTTATCCACTAACAACATCACCTCAATTACTCGATAATTAACTGTTGTTAGGGATAAATTTTATTGATACTACTCCCTCCGTTTCAAAATATAAGACATTATTACGAAAATTTGCTTTGACCATAAATATTTCCTATAATATGATAAACAAAATTATAAAAATTATATTGTTGGATTCGTCTTGAAAAATACTATAATAACATTATTTTTAAAAAATTTCTATCAACATAAGTTGAGAGTAATTAACGGTCAAAGTTTGACCATAGATATCTCTCATAATATGATAAACAAAAATTATAAAAATTATACCGTTGGATCGTCTTGAAAAGTACTCTAATATTTTTTTTTCAATTTTCCATCAACATAAGTTGAGAGTAATTAACGGTCAAAGTTTGATCTCGAACATCGTACATGTCTTATATTTTGAAACGGAGGGAGTACTATGGAGCTTTATTAGTTATTACTTAGAAGGATGATAGAAACTTTTGGTTGTTTTTGGTTATAACGTTTCTCAATTATCTATCCTATAAATCAATTAAATAATTTATAATTTCTACAACTCATTTTTCTAAAACACCCTTTTTTTTGAGTTGTATATAATATCAAATATCAAATATCAAAAGAACTTTTTTTTCTCACAGTAAGAAAGAAAGTATTTGAGGCCATATATTAAACTTTTTGTTATATTTTTTCTTTTCCTGGCGTACTTTTTTCTGTAGAAAAAGAAAGAAAGAGGGTGTACAACTTAAAATTAAACCCACGTTATGAAAGAAAGAGAAGAGATTAGAATCAGAAATTACCAAAAAGCATTGGAAGTCTACAATCATTTCTTATATTGCTATCGACTTCAATTTTTTTTACATCACAATTTCCCTGATCAACTATCTAAATCTAGACAAGTAACTACAAGAATGTAACGACATTACACCAAAAAAGAAAAATAAAGGACGAAATAACTAGAAACACAACTCCTAATTAACATGAAACAAAACGATGGAAAACAAATTTACTTGAATCTCTCCCTCATCTTTCTGACGCAATCTTTCGACATTTTTTATTCCAAAATGAACCAATGAATGATTCAATCAACGGTACATGTTCTGATGCCGAGCTCTATGAGGCCACCTCTCCATCGATAAAAAGCTTGAACATGTTTGCCACAATAATCTTGATTAAAGTCTAAAAACTGACCAAGATCTATGATGAGTTTCTGGTTATGTTGATCAACAATATTAAGCTGTTGATCAACAATATTAAGCTTTACTTGCAAACCAGTAAGATTCTGAGCTGGAACAGTTGAGTAAACAGTAGCAGCCCTAATTCCTAACCCAACACTAAGTCGATTCTTCAATCTTCCCTCTGGACAAGCATTCAAGAACGCAGAGGCATTCACCGCGAAATCAAGCTGATTCCTGAACTGGTGATACTTATCAAGGAAAATCTCTCCAAGACAACTCCACGTCCACAAGTAATTAAGTGGAATAAACGGCGGCATTAGCGGTGTTGGTTCTTGACGCATTCTAAGATGAAGAATCTTGATAGTATTAGTCGCCCCTCGAGGGAGTTTTTCAGTTTTGTTTGATGTCATTTCGTCCCATCGATAGAAAACCTCGATGTCGACACCGATTGTGTGACCGAGATCAAAGGCGTTGTAGGGTCTAATGTAGAAGAAAACGAAGAGAGGGAGTGTATCTTCGATTCGGTACCCCTTTAAGAGTAACTTAGGCAAGCTTGTTCTAGCGTTGACAGATTGCAAGTATCTTAAATTGGGGTTTTGTTCTTTTTCAAACACGTAAACGTAGTCACAGGTGATAGTGTAGGGAATGTCGGAGAATGAAAATGTGCAGTCATCTCTGTAGTCGTAAACTACGATGATTGGTTTTCTGTAAAAAATGTCCAACTTTGTTTCTTGGGTTGCTGTACTTAGAAGCTTGTGGAATACTTTGGGTGGTAACTCGATTCTAAGGTATCCTACCGAACACTCGGAGTATCTTCTCAACAATCCTCTACCCAGATAATCATACTCGTTTTTCATGATGAATGATGATGAAGAGGAGAAGTCAGAAGAGAGAGAAAGTAAGGCGAAACAATTGGAATAATGCAGATTTGTGAGTGTGTGATTAAGGGGAAATAAATGAGTCTTTTTTATAGAGTTAATACTAACGGTAGACCTCCTTCTATAATTTATAACTCTCCCGAATGAGTGGGAATTGGGATTTTTTTACAGTTATTAGCCTATGGTGGGTTAGTTAATTAGACGGTTAGACCTCCTTTTTTTCTAAACCCAGGCCACCTCTCCATCTTTGAATGGCACCGTGCAAAAGCCTCCAAAATCTTGAATTCTTTCAAGTCCTCCTGTTGTGATGTGTTAAGTGATAAAATAGTACATATATGTGACTCAATACGAGATTAAATAATTTAACATATATTCGAATAAGGGTGGGTCGAGTAAGGATTTTGTAAAATTCGAATCATTGTATGTCCTTCCTATACATTGTTCTTATTGCACGCGTTACATTCGGAAAAAAGTAAAGCTCAATCATGATAATAATTAACCTCAGATAACATATAACAAAAATTGTTTAGAAGTTCCTCTGAAGAAATATTAGACATATTCTATATTTAGCAAACAACTTAATAGAGTAATAATATAATTTCAGAGTAACTAATAAATTAGAAGTGTTGATTGTGTACCCTAATAAATTTATTTTGATAATTTTTGAAGAAGCTGTTGTATACTCCCTCCGTTTCATAATGTTATTCATATGTACTATTTTTTATACAAACCAAGAAATAATAATACTTCCTCCATTCTAAAATAAGTGAAACACTTCTCTCACAAAACTCTCACATAAAAGAGAGAAGAATTTCACTTATTTCAGAACGAAGGAAGATAAAATATTGACAGTAGGGTTCGGGCCGGGGATTACTTTTAGAGGAAGAGAGAATGTGCAAAACTTAAAGGAAAATTGGGTTTTATATCTAACCTTTTGGGGTGTCTTCTCATAATGGTCCTAGGTGACTTGTTCCCTAAACTTCAGGTAATATTTTTTCCTCCTCCTACTCGGTTATCTCTCCTCCTCCTCCTCCTCCTTCTTCTTCCCTTGACCACCACCACTTGGCTACTGAAAGACCACCCCTCCACCCAAAGCACCAACCCCAACAAAAACCACTAGCCCACCACCACCACCACCAGCCGAAACAACCTCACCTATGCAACCCCCGACCAGAAACAACCAGTCTATCTAAAACCACCAATGCACCGAAACAACCCCACCCCACCCGGAAGAACTTCTTTGAGGGGAAGGGGCGGCACGGGAGAGGGGAAGAGCAGCATCGGTAAAGGAGAGGAAGGGCGGTAGTGGAATGAGTCGTGGTGGCTAGTGGAGGATAAAAGGGGGGGTTTGATATTCCTTACGGAGTAGTGGCTGCTGCCAAGCTCTTCAACCTGATTTTCTCTTGGTGGGCCGTGGAAAGTTTTCCTCGGCGAAGGAAAGGGGAAGGGGACGACATGGGGGAAGGGAAGAGCGGCAACGACAAAGCAAACAAAGGGCGGCGATGGAGGGGGGTTTGGTATTCTCTACGAAGCAAGCTCTTCGAACCGATTTCCTCCTGGGGGGCCGTGGAAAGGTGTCGCCGACGAAGGAAAGGGGAAAGGGACGACGCATGGAAGGGGAAGAGCGGCAATTGTAGAGCGGACGAAGGGCAGCGGTGGAATGGGTCGTGCTCACCAAATATAATTGGTTAGACCACTTGATTTATCCTCTTTGTGTTATCTTTTAAGTATTATTTTTTTAATTAATTCTTTGACGTGTAATTCACTAATTCATGTTTAAATTTCTCATACTTCTTACATTAATGATAATTGAAGATATTAACGGTGATTAAAGTTACATATTAATAAACATGTTAGTCACAATATTGCATCTTTTAAAAAACAGAGGAATTAAGTATATAGCAAAGCAATCAAAAGGAAAAGAGGGGGGAAAAGGTAAAAACGAAAGTGAAACTTTTCTTTACCATAATATCACTAGACAAATCTCTCCAAGACAAATCCACGTCCACAAGTAATCAAGTGGAATAAACGGCGGCATTAGCGGCGTTGGTTCTTGACGCATTCTAAGATGGAGAATCTTGATATTCGCTCCTCGAGGGAGTTTTTCAGTTTTGTTTGCTGTCATTTCGTCCCATCGATAGAAAACCTCGATGTCGACACCGATTGTGTGACCGAGATCAAAGGCGTCGTAGGGTCTAAGGTAGAAGAAAGCGAAGAGAGGGAGTGTATCTTCGAGGCGGTACCCCTTTAAGAGTAATTTAGGCAAGCTTGTTCTAGCGTTGTCATTTTGCAAGTATCTTAAATTGGGGTTTTGTTCTTTTTCAAAGAGGTAAACGTAAAAACAGGTGATAGTTAAGGGAATGTCGGAGAATGAAAATGTGCAGTCATCTCTGTAATCGTAAACTACGATGATTGGTTTTCCGTAAAGAATGTCCAACATTGTTTCTGGGGTTGCTGTACTTAGAAGCTTGTGGAATACTTTGGGTGGTAACTGGATTTTAAGGTCTCCTTCCGAACATTCCGAGTATGTTCTCACCAATCCTATACCCAGATAATCATACTCGTTATCCATCCTTCATCAACTATTGATGATGAATGATGATGAAGAGGAGGAGAGAGAGAGAGAAAGTAAGGCGAAACAGTTGGAATTTGGAATAATGCAGATTTGTGAGTGTGATTTAGGGGAAACAAATGAGTCTTTTTATAGAGGTGGTTTCTTGGTAAAGAAGTTACTGCGCTAGCAGGAAAATGATGACGGAATTTTGTAATTTATAACGAACTCTCGCAAATGAGTGGGAATTGGGATTTTTTTTACAGTTATTAGCTTATGGTGGGTTAGTTAGTTAGACCTCCCTTTTTCCTAAATCCAGGCCACCTCTCCATCTATGAATGGCACCGTGCAATACCCTCCAAGATCTTGAATTCTTTCAAGTGCGTGCCTCCTGTTGTGATGTGCTAAGTGATAAAATAGTACAAATATGTGACTCAATATGAGATAAAATAATGTAATTATATTCAAATAAAGGTGGGTCGGGCAAGGAGTTTGTAAAATCCGACTCGTTGTGCGTACGTCATTCCTATACATTGGTCTAATTGCACGCGATACGTTCAAAAAAAGGTAAAGCTAAATCATGATAACCTCAGAGAACATATAACAAAAATTGTTTAAAAGTTCCTCTACAGAAATATTTGGCATATTCTATATTTAGCAAACAGCTAAATAGAGTAATAATATAATTTCAAAGTAACTAAATTAAACGTGTTGGTTGTGTACCCTAAATATATATATTGATAATTTTTGTAAAAGTTGTTGTATACTCCCTTCATTCCATAATGTTATTCATATTTACTTTTACTCGCACAAAATAAGAAATACTACTTCCTCCAATCTAAAATAAGTGAAATACTTTTCTCAAAAAGCTCTCACGTAAAAGAGAGAAGTATTTAACTTATTTCAGAACGGAGGAAATATAAAATATTGGTAGTAGAGTTCGAGGATTACATTTTGAGGAAGAGAGAGTGTGCAAAACTTAATGGAAAATTGGATTTGATAATCCAACCTTTTGGTGGTGTCTTATGACCTGAATTGCAGATAAATTTTTTTCTTTTTTTTTCCTCCTCCTCCTCCTTCTTCTTCTTCCCCTGACCACCACCACTTGGCTACCGAAACACCATCCCTCCACCCAAAGCACCAATCCCACCCAAAATCACCAGCCCACTAGCACCACCACCACCAGCAGAAACAACCTCACCCATGCAACCCCAACTGAAACAACCACCCTATCTAAAACCACCGGTGCAAAAACAACCCCACCCCACCCGAGAAAACTTCATTGAGGGGAAGGGGCGGCGGCGCGAGGGAGGGGAAGAGCGGCAGTGGCAGAGGAAGGGCGGTAATAGAATGGATCGTGGTGGCTGGTGGGGAGGAGAGAGGGAGGGGGGTTTGATATTCTTTACGGAGTAGTGGTCGCTGTCAAGCTCTTGAACTTCGATTTCCTCCCGTGGACCGTGGAAAGTTTTCATTGGCGAAGGAAAGGGGAAGGGGACGACAAGGGGGGAGGGAAGAGCGGCAACGACAGAGGAGACTAAGGTCGGCGATGGAGGAGGGGTTTGGTATTCTGTACGAAGCGAGCTCTTCGAACCAATTTCCTCCTGGTGGGCCGTGGAAAGGCGTCGCCGACGAAGGAAAGGTGAAGGGGACGACACAAGAAAGGGGAAGAGCGGCGCCGAAGCGAACGAAGGGCGGCGGTGGAATGGGTCGGGGTGGCCGGTGGGGTGGAGAGAGGGGGGTTTTTTGTATTTTCTATGGAGCGATAGCTACCGCCAAGCTCTTCGACCCGATTTCCTCCTAAAAGGTCGTGGAAAGGTTTCGTCAGCGAAGGAAAGAGGAAAGGGACAGTGTGGGGGAAGGGAAGAGCGATAGCGACAGAGAAAACAAAGATGGTGGCGAAATGCGTCGTGGTGGCCAGTGGGGAGGAGATAGAGGTGGGTTTTATTGAAGTTTAAAAAATGGAAGGACCTATTAGAGTGTGACATGTATCACACTTCACCCGTTATGTCGGTCACGAACATGTCAAGATTATTATGAGAAGACACCTTATTCTTAAATAACTAAAAGGTGGGATTGTTTTAAGAAGACTGGCCAAAGGTTGAATTATTAGATTCTAATTTTTTCCAAAATTAAATTATAAACTTAGGAAAGAGAGTGTCATACTATGGACAAGTTGTGGGCCATATGTAAATATTAAATTATTATGAACTTACCCCATATGGAATAAAGTAGAAATACGAAATTTGAATTTGAATAATAATTGTATTTTTGTTGACCTATATATTGGGCCAAATCACGAATTTTTTTTGGTAAGTAAGTATATTGCCCAAAAAAACTTCATACAACATGAATCCCCTATGATAAAGGATTGGAAGCTAAACAGGTCACAAGAGGCCTTAAACAAACAACTTTACAATTTATCTTTCCACTCACATTCTTTAGTGTTCCACTTAGTGGAAATACAAAAAATGATTCTATACTTTACTGTGTACTTTATCTCTTTAATCATACACTCAACTCTATTTACTTTCAATGCCAAAAAGCTTCATTCCTAACCTTCCAAATTTGATAGACAGCAACAGTAGTCACATCAAAAAACACTTGCTTCCTCATCTTTGACCATGAATAACTTCTTCGTACTCAACTGATCCATTGAGTCAAAATCCTGTTACTCAATCTAATACCAAGCCACTCAAGCAATTAAGTAATTAGCTGCTTACTGAACACACAATAAAAAAACAAATGATCATGCGTTTCAATAGCATCCCCACACAAACAACAGAGATTGTCTTGACTGATACTATATTGAAAGAACCTGTCTTTTGTTCTCAGTCTGGCTTGTATTCCTAACCAAGCAATGAATCTGTGCTTGGGAAGGTTCATCCTATTCTAGATCCCTTTTGTCCAGTGAACAACAGGTTTGTCATCAACCAGCAAGTTATGCACTTTACTGATTGAGTATTTACCGTGTCTGCTGATAAATGTCACTTCTAGGGATAGTTTTTAGATTGTTTTCAAAGTTAATTTTTATTATTTCTATCTATTTTAGCCTATATTTCTTCTTTTTACATTTTCTCTTTATTTCCCTTTTCCATTTTTTTCATCTTTTTTTCTTCATTTATTTTGGTGTACTGAACTGTCTGTGCATCACGTTTCTCATTTTTCTCCTTTCTTCTTTCTGCTTTCTCCTTTCTCCTTTCTTTTCCTTTTATATTTTCCCTTATTTTTATTATCTTAAAATTTTCTATTTCTTTTCCTTTTTATTAGGAGTAGTATAAATATCGTGAAGTCATCTTTTTGGGGTCAAGTTTTGAAGCCAAGTCTTAAGTTTTATTTTATTCATCACTCTTAGTTTTAGAGAGTTTTAGGGTTTTAGGGAGGATTAACCTCCATAGTTTAGAGTAGAGAGAAAAAGTGAGAAAACTCAAAGAGAGATTGGAGATTTTGAAATCCAAGGAGTGACAACTTGTATTGAAGTTCTACAACCAATCAATGATCATTTCTTACTCTATCTCCTTTTTTATTGCTTTATTTTAGTTGTTTTCATTAGATTAGTTGTTAATTGCTTAGGTTAATTATTTGTGATTTATTTTGTTTAATTTAATATTAGATTAATGTTTAGTGTCATGTTATTAGTTGGTAATTTATCTAAAGTTCTCATTTTTGTGTTTATGGAGTAGTTGATGAGTTAGGGTTTGGGTGAAAACCCAACCATAATTGAATTGGGCATTTGAGATTGGATTTGGAGATTTGTGTGATTAAATTATTACATGTTTAGCTTTTCTAATCTATGTTGCATTCTCTTTGATCACTTGAATGTTGTATTGGATTGGAGTAGATTGATTTAGGTTGACATGAGAGTGTGGCCTATTGATTTCTATTATTGACTTGGGCTTATTTGAACCTCAAGATATGTTAGTAATGGATGAGAGCTTATTTGATGTCTTTGAGAATTTCTTCGCCTATGAGAGTAGGATGAGAGTTGTATCTTGAGTCAATAGCTAATTCATGTGGTGTTCATGCATCTATCTCTATGTTTGATATTCTTATGCCTATTTCATGATTAGTTGATGTTTAATCTCATCTCCTAATTTTAGTTATATTTGATATTTAGCTTATTTGGAAGCTCAGAGTTGGCTATTGATAATTTCCGACTTGATTCCGACCTGGCTTGTTGTTTAATTAACACATTTTGGTGTTCCTTACCAATTGCTTACCACTTTACTTAGTTTAGTGGTCTAGTTAGGTTTTGTTTGACTTTAGAAGATTAGTAACGACCTAGTTTTCCCTATGTCATCTGCTCCAATGAGCCATGCCAAATATGCTCCATCTCATTCTTTACTTTGCACAAATATTTAATCACCCAACTTGCTCCTGTTGGGGCTTGAAAATCCCACCAATTCCCATCTTTCACATACATAGTGTGGACCCTAAATCACGAAATTGGCAAAAACAAAAATGATCATAATATTTTTTGTTGCTATGTATGTCATTATTTTACCAAGTGTGCCAACAAATTAATGGGATTGTGCAGTAATACAACTTGCAATTAACTTTCTTTTCCCTATATTTTTCTTCAAATATTCATCTCTTACAAACAAATGGGATATAAGATGTTTGCTTTCTTACATGGCTAATAAAGTCATGTTTGATAGAATTTTTTTTGATAATTTGGTATTGTAGCAGTTTGGAGCTACTCATTATAGCAGTTTGGAGTAGCTCATATGCACTTTCTAATTAACAAAAAAAATAGTACGACTAAATATCAATTGTTTGTTACCAACTTACCATCATACAAAACATAGGAATGAAGGTGGGGCCACAAAAGTGCAATAGTAAAAATAATTTGTCTTGGGTGTAAATGTTAGATGTGCCAACTAATATAGTTGTTTCATTACCATTTAACCGTTCTGAGGTTGGTTTGGCTGCACTCAACTCAACAAGTAGTTGCTTTGCCACTGTCCGATTTCAGCCCAGTAAGGGTCGAAAATGAGGGCTGTCTAGAATCGTCGTCGCTTGCTTTTCTTTATGCATTGTTACTTTTGGGATGTTTTATAATACTTGCAACATTTCTCTTATTGGCAAATTCTTATACAAAGAAAGCTTTATTTTATTATTTAAGCACGCGGGTCATATTTCATTCTATCTCTGCCTCAAGAAATTTAATTAGGCTATGATACCATGTTGATATTATAAGAAGTTAAAAAAGAGGAGAGAATATTGGAGCAAGAAAGATAAAAGGGTTTTTCTACGTAGTGCCCCTATGTTTTACGAAATTATACGTTGTACATGACTTTTGTGAACTCTCCACATTGTACCCCTGAACATTATAAATGTCACACAAAATACCCTTACTAATAGAAAATCCTACCCCAAACCTCACTTAGTCTTTAATTTCTCAGATCATATCCTAAACCTCAGTTAACTAACAAGGCCCAAAAATCCTACTCTATGCATACAGGGTAAGAAAGTCCCAAAATCTACTATTTGATATCTTATATAGGGGTATTTTTTGTAATGTTTAGAAAGTTTAGGGGTATAACGTGGAAATTTCAAGAAGGTTGGGTACAACATAGAATTTCGTAAAACACAGGGGTATTACGTAGAAAAACCCAAGATAAAACAAGCTGATGGAGATGAGATTATTTAACAAACTGTGTACTTCTCTACAAAGAGCATTAAGCATGCCAAGAATGATGATGTTCAACAGCATTGTATGGTAACAACTTGAAGTCTCACATAATTGTTAAAGATACGGGTTATATTGGCAATATCAGCGCCAATAGAGTACCAAGGCCGGATATTTAGTTGAACATCTTGTGGTACTTAATTCACAGGCTCTTGATATAACACTATATCAATTTCCCTTGAATATGTTCCTTATTAACAACGCTTTTGCAATGGTTCTGCTCATACCTAAAACAGAAAACAAAATATCATGAGCCGAAGCTCTGTAACATACTACCCTAACAACGTAAATTCATTTCAATTCATTTTATTTGCAAACAGGGAGAAGAGAATATAGTAAAACACCTTATAAATCAATAATAAAATAATAGCAAGGTAAACAATTATAAGTAGCATCTTGAAACTTCATAAGTTCCCATTATCTTTTTATCTTTTAACTTGGTAACTGGCGAGTATAGACCTGCGGGACGTCTCCCACCTTGCAATGATCCTCAAAGAGCATTCTCCCTTGTTGGATACACCGCTCGCACCAAAATAGAGTAGGAACAGAACTTGCGGTACCCCTCAAGGAGCCCTCTCCCTTGTTGGGTGTACGGCGAGTGCGAATGTACGTGCACGACCATAAAGTAGATAATAAGCGTAACATTATACTGCCAGATGCTCTTTCACTTTCATTTATCATGTTTCATTTATTTAACATTTATCGGCATAAGCCTTAGATATTTCATGAATCATACTTGAGCATCAATAACTCATAAGATCATAATATATGTAAGCATTTATGAAACTCGTTCGAAAACAATTTAAGTATCCCACAATCCATATAAAGAATCACATCACAAAATCCTTAACATAATTATAAACATCATTTCACAAACACATTTCGAAGAGGATCGTGGGTGTTACCGTGTTAGCAATAGATGTTACCTCGATTCCTGCTTAATAACCTTGAAAAGTCGGAGGAGGCTTGTAATATCCTTTCCTTTTAATCAAACCAAGAACCTTTTAATGTAACCAAGAAACGAAAATATCAATATTCGTTTTAGTTTAACATTTAGACCTTTAGTAGTTGTTATTACGTTTATTATTGAATATCGTTGTTGAAATTACTCTTTAGTTTTTAAAGACACTCATTATATAAGCTTACACTCAAATCGCTTTTATTAATATTTGTTTATTCTTTTCATAGAATTATTGTTCTCAAACATTAGAAATGATCACATATATTTAGTGAATTATGGTCAATAACGAAATTTAAACTTGATTTATAATTCATGTTTACTGACTTGCAAATATGATTTCTTATTTTAGTCACTTCATTATTCTAAATGTTTATTCTTTAATATAACTCATGACATCGTTATTGCTAAAGATTGCTCGTTTAATTCATAATATTATACGTTTATATTTGGTTAGTATTAAACTAAAGTGATTGCTAATATAATACTAATTCACTAAAACATAGTCATAATTAATACTTGAATATTTGTAATATAAACTAAAGAATGATTTTTTATGAAAATAACTAGATGAGTTAACATAAGAAATTTATACAAATGTGGGGCCTTACTAATATAATACTCAAATTTCAGATTACAAGAATTAATGATTAATTAGTTTAGCATAATAAAAATCAGTTTCATCCTTGTTAGTTGTTACAATATTAGTCCAACCATTTTTTTTTTCTTAATATAAGTTTAGCTTTAACAACTTAATTGAAACCAATACCAGATCTTTTGGCCCAATAATATGAGTAACTAATTATGGGTGTTTATTATTTTGGGCTCAAACTACTTCAACTAAAAATTTAAAAACAACAATGAAGAGGTATTTTCATACCTCTGCTCAACCGAGCAAACACGAGAACAGGGGAGGAAGGAAGGCTCATTGGCGTCGTGGTGGAGCTCCGACAGCAGTGGCGAGGCGACGCGGCAGGAGGCGCGGAATCCGGCAGTGCTGGGGGGTGGCTCGTCGGCGCAACGAGGAGGAAGAAGGAGCACGAGAAAGAGAAAGAGTGGGCGAGAAAAGAGAGACGCGACTGGTGGGTTCACCGGCAAGTGGGGCACGCTGGTGTTCAGAGGCGGAGGCCGCACGGCGGCTTTGCGGTGGGGCGAAGGTGGTGGCTTGATTCGAAACAGGGGAGAGAGAGAGGGAGGTGTAGTGCAAAAATAGGGAAGCTTGAGGAGGTGTTTTGCGTGGCGGTTTCCGGCAGAAATTGGGATAATCTTCTGGCGAGTATTGTAGTGAAGTAGTGAATGGTGAGTGGGTGATAAATGGTGGAGCAACCATGGCTATTCACAACCATTGTTGGGGGTTCCTAAGAGCTCTAATTTTTGTGAGATTTGGTGTGGAGATGGAGTTTTTTATTTGGAGTGAATTTTGTGTGCAAGAAAAATTCATCTAGAAAATGGCCTAGAGAGAGAAACTCTGCCTTCTCTCTAGGATTGAATGGAATAGTAACTTTGTTTTTTTTCTGCTACATTTCTTCTCAATACTCTTGTATTGTTGCCATGGCAAGGAAATCAAGTGGAAATTCTCAAGGAGGTAAGAATGGAAAAGAGAAAGAGAAGGCTAAAGGACCTACATCTGATTCACAAGCCTTGAGAACTCGTTCTATGGACGAAATTTTGGGAATCGAAGCATTGGATTTTGGCTTAGGAATTGGAGATGTTCTTACACCTAAGGCTTCAGTTCAGGAGATGCAGCAGCAATCTGAGATAAGACACACCTTCACTGAATGGCTTCAGACGATCCATAAGAGTGGAAGCTCTCATTCAAATCGTTCTGCTAGAATCCATGAAGGTATGAGTCCTATTCCCATTTTTCAACCGATTGAAAATTCAGTGGAGCATAATGTCGAACACTTGAATGTTGAGGTATTAGCTGATGGAAATAAGGATTTAAGTGCTGAAATTGGAAATGAAATGAATGTAGAACCTGTTCAGATTGAATTGGAAGACATTCAAGAAGAAATTGATTACTGGAATTCATCAATAATCTGTTATGTTTTAGGAGCTAATCCTCCACTACAGGTAATGGATGGATTTTGTAGGAGAATTTGGAGGAATTTGAAAGTTGATAAGGTTGCCTTGATAAAGAAGGGTGTATTTCTGGTTAGATTTCAGGCAATGGATTCAAGGGACAAAGTATTGAATGGGCACTTTTTCTTTGACAAGAAACGTGTAATAACGAAAGCATGGGTACCAGATGTAGATTTTAAGAAGGAAGCTGTTAAAACTCTTCCAGTTTGGGTACAACTGTAGATAGCATTGAAATATTGGGGTGAACAATCTCTTCATAAGATTGTGGCACAGTTGGGAGACCCAGTAAAGAGAGATGATGCTACACGAAATAGAGAGAAGCTGCAATTTGCACGTATTCTTGTGGAGATTAACATCGAACGAGCACTACCCGAATTCATTTATTTTATAGATGAATATGACATCAAGGTGAGCGTTCCAGAATTGTATGAATGGAGGCCCATTAGATGTGATCATTGCAAAAACTTTGGTCATGAAACCAAAGAGTGTAGACTGAAGAAGAAAAGGCAGGAATGGAGGATCAAGCAAGCTACATCTGTGGTTCAGGGGCAAGTGGCAGATATTACTGAAACTCAAATGCAGTCGGAGCCTACTGGGGGTCAAACTCAACCAGTTCAAGCTGTAGAAGAGGCAGTGGATCCTGAAGGTTTTCAGAGAGCTTTGAAGCCCATCAGGGTTAGGAGTTCTCAGCCTAAACCTCCCACTACTGGTAATATCTTTGCAACTTTACTTGACTTTGCTGCTGATGAAAGTAGTCATGTAATTAAGCCAGTAGTAAGTGCCATGAATATGGTGAATATGGAGGGAAGGGGAACCTTTCCTATCTCTAATGGATAGATTGTTATGCTGGAATGTCCGGGGGATAAACAATATTAAGAAGCAAATTGATGTCAGGAATTATATACACAGTTTGTCTTTAGGTATTGATTGTCTCTTGGAGACTAAGGTCAAGGTTGCTAATCTTGGTAGCCTTTACCAAAGAATGTTCAATGATTGGTGTTTCTCGTCTAATACAAGTTATTATGATGGGGGGAGAATTATCCTAGCTTGGAGGCCTGGGAGTTTTTCTTGTCAATATTGTTAAAGGAACCGACCAATTATTGCCTTGTTTCATAACTCCTATGAATGGTGCACTTGGGTTTCCATTGCTCTTTTTGTCTATGCTTTTAATGAAAGAGACAAAAGGAGGGTGTTATGAGAGGACTTACAACTGGTGAAAACTCAGGAACCATGGCTCTTGTGTGGAGACTTTAATTGTGTTTTGCACACAGATGAGAGAATAGGTTCATTGGTCAGAGAAGAAGAACTTCAGGAATTCAGGGCTTGCTTAGAAGAGTGTGGTGTGTGTGATATAAAGAGTTCGAGTAATTTTTTTCACATGGAACAACAAGCAAAGCAAGGGGAGGTTAGAGTCTTCTCTAAGCTTGACAGAATACTTGCTAATCAAGCATGGATTGATGATAATGAAACTGCAGAAGTCAATTTCCAATGTGAAGGTGAGTTTGATCATTCACCTGCATTACTCACTTTGTATATCGAGGCATATAGGGGGGTAGAAAGCCTTTTCGATATTTCACAATGTGGAAAACTTCTCCACATTATGAAAATCTTGTTAGGCAAGCTTGGAACACACCTATTCAAGGTTCAAAGATGTTTCAAGTAGTGCAGAAACTTAAGAAAGTCAAAATGGTGCTGAAAGAGTTAAATAAGAATGGGTTCTCAGAAATTCAAGTAGCTGATTTGCAAGCTCAGAAAAAGATGATTGAAGCACAGCAACAAATGCATCTTCATCCTGGAAATAGTGATATTGCTGAGCAAGAGTTACAAGCAGTCAAGGAATATCAGGAGAAACATGGCATCTATGTTGCTTTTCAGAGACAAAAGGCAAAGCTAGACTGGCTTAGCGATGGTGATGAGAACACTAAAATTTTCCATCAAAGTCTCAAAGCCAGAAGAATTCAGAACCAGATTTACAGTATAACAAATGATCAGGGTACTTGGCAAGATAAACCAGAGAAAGTCATAGAAGCATTTTTGGGATATTATAAGAAGCTGCTGGGGAGTAATGTCACAAATAGGAAGAAAGTGATACCACAACTGGTGCAAACTGGACCTATGCTTACAGAGGAATACAAAGCTATTCTAACTGCTCCATACACTGAAGTTGAGATTAGGAAAGCCTTGTTTTCTATTCCTGGGTGCAAGGCGCCAGGACCTAATGGGTTTGGGTCATATTACTATCAAGATAGTTGGACAATAGTCCAAGAAGATGTTATTGCTGCTGTGAAGGACACTCTTCAGAGTGGAAGAATACTGAGGGAGTTGAACAATACAACAATTACTTTGGTACCTAAAACTAGGTGTCCAAGTAATGTAACTGAGTACAGGCCCATATCCTGCTGCAATACATTATATAAGTGCCTTACCAAGGTACTCTGTAATAGACTAAGGCTAGTTCTTCCTGATATCATCATTGAGAATCAGGCTGGCTTTGTACATGGAAGATTCATAGTGCATAACATTATGGTTATTCAGGACCTTGTTAAGCACTATAGTAGGAAAAAGGTACAACCTGGGTGTTTATTGAAGATAGACCTTCAAAAGGCCTATGATACAGTAAACTGGGAATTTTTGCAAGAAATGCTATTACATCTTGGCTTTCCTGAGCAGTTTACTCAATTGGTGATGCATTGTGTTCAGACACCCATGTATTCATTGATGATAAATGGTAGCATGGAAGGATATTTCAGTGCTACTAGGGGCTTGAGGCAGGGGGACCCCATGTCCCCTCTGCTCTTTGTGATCTGTATGGAATATCTTTCTCGCATTCTCTACAAGTTATGTGAGTTAGATAAATTCCAATTTCACCCCAAGTGCAGAGAAATGCAGTTAACACATACGAGTTTTGCAGATGATTTGATACTTTGCTGCAAAGGTGAATTCTCATCTATATATTTGTTATTGCAAGGTTTTAAGCTATTTTCTGATCCCTCAGGATTACAAGCAAATATTAGTAAATCTACTATATATACATGTGGAATGCAAGAGAGGGAAGTAATCAGAATTATAGAAGCTTCTGGTTTTCAGAGAAGCACACTACCATTTAGGTACCTAGGGGTACCAATTTGTGCTAGGAAAGTTTCTAAGGCACAATGTGAGATGATTATAGAGAAGATGACTGCAAGAATAAGGCTTTGGAGCTCTAGGAACTTATCTTATGTAGCTAAAACACAGCTAATTAATTCTGTGCTTATTAGTCTACATAGATATTGGGCCTAAGTTTTTATATTGCCTAAAGGTATTCTTGATGAAGTTACCAGAATTTGCATGGCATTCTTATGGAGTGGCAAGGCATACTCTCACAAACCTGGTTCAGTGGCATGGGAAAATTTATGTTGGAGTAAAACATGTGGAGGACTGGGCTTTAGGGATGTGAAAACTTGGAACATAGCTTGTTTAGGTAAGTATGTATGGGTTATTGCTGCAAAACAGGACAATGTATGGATCCGTTGGGTTCACTCAGTATATATCAAAGATAGTAATTGGTGGAATTACTCCCCTAAATCTGGAGCTAGCTGGTACTTGGAGGAAACTCGCCAAGTTAAGGAGCTGCTTAAAACATTCTTCACCGAACTAGAGCTTACTACCATGCCTGTATACTCTATTCAAAGAGTATATGAAAAGATCAAAGGGGAGAAAGAACATGTTACATAGGATAAGGTCATTTGGAATAGATTAAATGTTCCAAAACATAGATTTATAGCCTGGCTTGCAATTCAAGCTAAGCTACAGACAGCAGAAAAGTTAGCTAGGATTGGAATAGCTAGCTCAGATAAATGTCTACTATGTGACATTGCCGTGGAAACACACACACATTTATTTTTTCAGTGTACATTCGGTACCGGATGCTGCGAGGAAGTTAAAAGGTGGTCGGGTATTCTCACTCCAACGGACACACACCGCAAAGAAATCATCGGGTGGATCAACAATTGTGGCGGGAGTAAATTTCGAAACAATGTATGTATGCGGGGATCATTGCTATGGTGTATTTTATCCGGCAAAGTAGAAATAAAAGTTTTTGGATGCAGTATGTACCTAGAATTGGAAGCATGATCAAACAGATCCAACAAATGGTAAGGATGAGAATAGGCTCAGTTTTACCAAAGAAAATTAGTAGGAGGGATTATACATGGTTTTTAAGTTTGTAATATAAGCTTGGTTGGGTGAAATGTTTTAGCTACACCTTGGTTTTAGAGAAGTCCAACCTAGTTGGTTTGCTCTTACCTTGGGTAGTTTAGGATGTAATATGTTGATTATGGAATGCAAAATTATCTCTTACTTAGCAAAAAAAAAAAAAAAATTCATCTGGATTTAGAAATTCCTTGTTGAGTTTTTGTGAGGGAAAAATGGAGATGGGGTTGGAAAATCAAGTCACTGATTCCAAATTTTTATTTTATTTTATTTTTATTATTTCCTTCTTTCTTTTCCTCCTTTTGTTTTCCTTTTTTTATTAACACCATTATTTTGATCCAACATTTGATTAGAAGTACTTTGTAAAGCTCTAGTAATTATTTTGTTTCTTATTTATCTTCTTACTTTTACTATTGTTATTATTTAATCTCACCTTCACTTGTTATACATGCAACATATATTTATTTAAAGGACTAAATATCTTTTATCATTACTTGGATATAGAGTAATAAATTTCAGTCACACCTTATGATTAAAGGAAAAAAATTTAACCACTAATTAATATTAATTAATTTAGGTAAGTTTAAATTTTCGGGGTATTACATCTTCCCTCTCACAAACCCTATCTCACTCTTTCCTCTCACAAACCCTATCTCACTCTTTCCTCTCACAAACCCTATCTCACTCTCCTCTCACGAAGCTCCACCTCCATCTTCCCTCTTTTCCTCTCAACCAGTGTCTTCCGTCTTATCATCTGCTTCAAGGTAGAAAGGTGAAGAAAAATATTGGTTATTGGTTTATTGGTTTTTGGTATCTTCTTCAAGGTTTCATCTACTATGGTTGTGCATGAGAAAGGTTTGGTTTATTGGTTTTTCCAGATTTAGGGGAAAAAAATTCAAGGAATTTAATCAGACTCTTGATACCATGTCAAAATAATCTTTCAGGTTATTTTATCATTAATCCTCAACATCGATATATAGTACAAGTGTCATAATCCTAACAAGATTCCTAAATATAATACTACCTCCTTTTCTTTATACATGATAGAGAACCTTGATATCAACTCTAAATTCATGACCATAAGTTGCAGCATCATAGGGAGTAAGATGCAAGTTTGATTTTTAAAGGTGTTAAATGAAGAATAAGGCCACTTAATGGCGGTGAGAGCAACATGGATTCGGCATTATCAAGTCTGATTTGGATGAGTTTGATCAATATATAGTTATGTTCGCAAATCTTTCAAACGTAAATATAATTAGAAGAAAGATTGATGGTGTTATTATTATATTGATCGCAATATGCTGCAATTATCTTGTTAGCAAGAAGGCCAAACATGGGTTGAGCCCTATATGACGAAAGAAATCCATTGAAGGTTTTGGGTTGTATGTTGATTGATAAGGTGTTTGTTATAAGATCTGCAGGGTTTTTGAACATCACGTAAACCATAAATTCATACTGGTTTTTGCATGGTGAATGAAGATGTTGATGATGATGATGTGGTGATGTTAATGGGATAGGGATAAAGAAATAGAAAGGATGTTGCGAATTGTAATTCAAAGAGAGAGAGACCGTTTTCTTGAAGTCTCAAAAATTATTGAAGATGCGGGTAATATTGGCAATATCAGCGCCAAGAAAGTACCAAGGCCGGATATTTAGTTGAACATCTTATGGTACTTGATTCACAGGTTCTTGTATCAAGAACCCATCTATTATCACTAAAGATCCAGCAGTAGAGTATGTCGATATCCACCCCCAAGAATGATGATATTCAACGACATTGTATGGTGGGATGATCATGGTGGCGTAAACCTCATGCAATGGTCATGTAACAGTCGGATGATATGGTAGCCGAAAATCAAAGCAAACATCAACATTCTTATGTTGACAACTTGCTTGTACCTCCTCCTTACAAAGAAGAGAACACATAGTTGTGTTGCAAGGTGCCGATGACACAAACTTTATAAAACTCGCAGCAGTAATATCGATTCGCAACGAGGTACTCAAGAATATGTGCTCGTATCGTAGATACATTCATTAAAAAAATAAATTAATCTAGCAACTGTTAAAAATTGTTGCTATTCATAAGAAATTTGTTGCCAAGTCGAGTTGGCAACAAATTAGAAACATAATGTAGTTATTGCTAAAAGGCTTGTCGCCATATGATTTTAGCTACAAAATTCAAAACAATTTCGTTGCCATATCACATCCATTTAAATATTGTTGCCATGTTGGTTACTATTTTTCGCACATTTGTTGCCAACTCTAGCAACAAGTTACGAATGATTGTTGTTGTATATGACGAAAAATTATTAATATTTTGTTGCTAAAAATTATCAAAAAATTATTAACATTGGTTGCTAAAAATAGAAACAAACTATTAATCATTTTTAATTGTTACAGACTTACACTCTGGCTAATGCACTATTTATATAACATATGCTAATATTATGTTTTTTGTTAATTATTTGATAATACGTGCTTGGCCAAACCAATAAAGAGGAGGAGAATCTGTTCACTTACAACTTTAAAGGATAATCCATACTAATAACAATTGATAATAGTATGTGAAACTTCTTTAGCTTATAAGGTGATACTTTGACTCATCTTTCTTCGATGTAGGACACAATTCAAGAACAATATGATGTTATCTCAGCAACAAACAATAAAATATATTGTTTCCACTGTCAACCAATTAGATATCTCTTTCCAATATTTGTTTCTAAATGGCAATAAATTATAAGTATGATGTCATCTATCAACAAATTGTAAAATTAATTGTTTCTAATGACAACAAATAAAATATTGGTTATCGTAGTTTATTGTTGAATGGCAACTGTAGACACATAATCGTGTCTCCCCATTTAAGGATCCGATGATGAAACATACCGCGTCATTAATTGGCGCGACCAACGGAATAGTAATCTAAAGAACCAATCCAAAACGTGTTTTGAAATGATATTCTAAAGCCCAATTAATTGTTCATGATGATTAATTGTATTTCAAGCCCATAAAATGTTTTAAGTCCATTTTAAAAGCCCAATCAAATATTTATTATTTTAATAGATATTTTTCATGAATATTTTTATTATCTTTGATAAATAAATCAGATTTTTAATCCGTAAAATTCCATCTCCGGGATTTTAGGGATAAAAAAAGTATATTCGAAAGACGCGCAATGGAATATGCTCGAATATTCCAGAATATGCACCGGACGCGGGGGCTGCGCTCAGCGCGCCACGGCGTCAGGCGCACCAATGAGCGCCTGACACGTAGATTTTGTGACTCACACAGAGTCCTGCATCTGACGCAAGTTCTGTGTGAGACGCAACTTTCTTTTCTATCTTTTCAAAACGCGTTTACACGTGCCTACCTGTGATTGGGCTGGCTGCGTCAGGCACACCAATGTGCGCCTAACGCGTGGCACTGCGCCTGCCATGTAGGACTGCGCCTAGCGCAGGTCTTGCGTGGTATCCGCAATTTCATGAATTACGGACGACTTTTCATATTATTATTTCACGAATACAAAAACTTACGAATACCTCTACAATACACTTCGAATTCACAAATACTCAAACACTAGTCAAATACTTTCAATACTTTCAATCAATTCTTAATCACACTGCGTTCTTGGTTCCACGATTGCTCCGCCTAAAGATCGTTGCGCTCCTCAATCTAAGCCGCATAGGTATAATCTTGAGGATCCTTGAATAAATTCTATATTTTTATATTGAAGTTACTAACCACTTATTTTATGATGTAGATCTTTAATATAAAATCGCTCTACTGTATATTCTTCTGAATCTTTCTCTTTTTATTTATTTTTCATATTATTACATGCTTGCCTGATCATTCTATGCCTATTATATGATTGTCCCTGAATTATTGCTTTTGTCACCCGCATGTTATTATTGCTAAACAAGACCTAAAGAACTGTTTTAATATTAATCAGATTAATTTGGACAACCTGCTAGGTTCCCTGTAATATTGATTGCATAATAACATATCACTAAAAAATAGTATTTTATGTGTTTCCTGAACCTACTTAGACTAATTATTTTTTAGGGTGTTTAAAACATTATTTGATTATTCTTTGGCATAAAATCTGCAATGAATCGATATTTAGTAGAGGCCAGCAATGGGCAATATGGTTCCTGACTGTATTCGTACCCTCACCCCCGAACTCAATCTTTGGTTCATTTTGACCATCTATGGAGTCAGGACGGGGAAATCAACATTGGATAATTTGTCCCTAGGGTTTCCCATATCCAATTAGGTTTATGATTCTTCCTAACAAGAATTGTTGGCAACTTCTTTCAAAATAATTTTCAATAAAACCTTTACAGTGGAGTAGTCAAATATAATACGCGCTCCCACCGCGTAGGCGAAATAAAAACACGCCTACAATTTGGCGACTTCACTAGGGAGGATTTTAAAAAAATTAATTTTTTTTAAATGAGTGGGTGAAACTTGAAAAATACGATTCTTTCTTATTTTTATGCTTTAGAATAATATACAGTTTTGCATATGCATGGCTACTGTTTAGCCACCATAAGGACAATCTACCTTGCCTCATTAGCACATGTTCTATGTGTGAGGTCACCCCCGGGGGCTTTTGTCTTTTTCCTTCGAAAAAGCTTCCTGAGCGATAGTGTTGGATCTTAGTCACAAGCAAACCTACCCAACCATGGCATTGTTCTCTTGTTCCTGACTTGAGACTGGAGTGCGTCTTACACGTGGCCACCTCTTTAAGCAGGGGTACGAAGCGTGGGATCAATCTCTTAGTCATGGACCCTTTCAGCCTTAGCCTAAACCTGACCAATAGTTGAATGTAGAACTGGACTTTAAGTTGAGAACTTTTGCATCCATGTAACCAGACATATATGTGTGATTGCAATTTTTGCCTACTAATATGCTTTGCGCCCGAAAATATAGCAAATCACGTCTAAAACAAATCGTCGTTTTCGCCCGAATCTTCATCAATCAATCAATACGCGTGCCGTAGAGCATTGCGCCAAACGCATACACTGCACGCCGCGCGCACCAGTTGCGTGGCACGCAGTCTATTCGTCCCATGCTTATTGGTCTTTTGACCTTGGTTCAAGTCTAAGATAACAAGTTTGCGTCAACCGTCAACGTCATTTTGTCTGTCTGCATTCGCGTAGTACATGGTCATGCTAAGGGTCTCACCTAATTCAAAAAAAAAATCAGTCTTTTCATGCAAGGTCGAGTCTGTCCTAAAAAGTGCATCTAAAATGGTCATGTAGAGTTAGAGTCATCATGCATGTCTACCTCTTCCCACCTTCTCCCTACTGTTCAACTAATCTCCCCTGTCAATCCTACCTTACCATATTCACAAATTTCAAAAAACTTACATTTTTTCAAAATCAATCCTACACCATATTCTATTCTACCTATTTCGAAAACATTTACTAATCATCATCATACTACGACATTTCAAAAAAAATATTTTTAAAATTAATCCATCATCTTTTTCTAACAAAAGATAAAACAAAGGGGTTCCTTTCAAAAACAAATTTCAAAAATTCTAAGCCCATTCTAAACACCTTCATTCAATCCAATCCAATTATCCAAATCCAATCCATCTTGCATTCATTCTAGGCCCATATGCATTAGAGTCCATTTTGCATTCATATAGGGTCCATCTAATATATATTAGGCCCGCTAGCATTAGAGTCCATCTTAGGCCCATATATATAAGTCTAGCTTATGTCGAAACCTAGGCCCATTTGCATCTTTATGTGAACCATAGTCTATGTCGATCCCACCCAAGTCTAATCCAACTCTATTCCAATCCAATGTCAAGCCCATGTGCAATTTCAAGTCTAACTTCAAACCATTATAGGACTAAGTCCAGAATTAGGTCCACATAAGGCCCAACTCATTTCCAAAGTCAATCCAGGTTCAATGCCAAACCCATATAGGACGAAGTCCAAACCATTAAGTCTAGCTAAGCTAGTCATCCCTGTGAGACCATAACGACACCCCTTTGACTTAGCTAAGCTATTCATCCTTGTGAGACCATAACATCACCCCTTTGACTTAGCTAAGCTAGTCATCCCTGTAAGACCCTAACGGCACCCCTTTGACTTAGCTAAGCTAGTCATCCCTTTAAGACCATAACGACACCCCTTTGACTTAGCTAAGCTAGTCATCCCTGTGAGACCATAACGGCACCCCTTTGACTTATCTAAGCTAGTCATCCCTGTGAGACCATAACAGCACCCCTTTGATTTAGCTAAGCTAATCTTCCCTTTAAGACCCTAACGGCACCCATTGACCTAGTGAAGCTAGTCACCTCTAAGACCATAAAGGCACCCTCCGAATTTAGCGAAGCTACTCCTATCTTACATCTATAGCAACCCCAAATCATCAAGTCTGGCGAAGCCAATTCCTTCCTAAGCCTAGCGAAGCTAGCATAAGCAACCCTTTTGAGTCTAGTCCAGTACAGTCCTGTTCATGGCTGTATTTGCATATAGCTAGGCTCATGTCACCATCATAACTAAAATCATACCCATCTCCAATCATTTCCCATTTTCATTTCCATTTCTATTTCCATTTCTCATCTCCATTCATCATTTCGAAAACATTGTTTCTTAAAATTTGCAAGATCCACTCGATTATATTCATGACCGGTCGAGAGATTACAACTTAGGAGCGCCGAATGGAGGAACAAAAAGTTGAGCCTACTCTAAAGCTCATCAGTCGCATTATGACCACCCTGACTTCATTTAATTTAGAGTCATGAAGATTACTTTTGACCGCCTTGACAATAGAGGCACAATCACTTCCATAGGATCTATAGCCTTCACATTAAAGGCGTGATCACTTCCATAGGGTCTACTCGGAACCCTGCACCTAAAAGAAAATTCAAAAGGTGCAACATGTATTTCTACCGTGAATTCCAATAGAACAATAAACATCTGACATTCAGTGTTAGATCCTACAAATGCACTGCTAAACATAGTCGATGACGATATACTACTAATGCTTGCTACAACGAGAATCAGCATCACCAGCACCAGCAACCCTTTTGCGCAGTGCATCAACAATTCAACAGGCTTAGTCTTTTGTTTCTGGTTTCCTAGGATGAGTAAGAGAGTCCTTACCCTGAGCCATTTTTGTCCTTTCCCATCGTGTCTATGTCACTATAGGACTTCATCTATTATAGCCTTTCCATTTTCATTTTATTTTATTTTTCTTTTCATTTTCATTGGCCTTCCATCACTTTATTTATGCTGCTAATTCAATGATGAAACTTAAATCACCTAATGATCTTGACTAATTAAATAAATAAAAAAAATCTGAAAAAGAGAAAAATAAAAAAAAGGACATCCTTTGGATCAGGAGTTATTATTCCCCTCTCCCTTCCATTACCTTTCATAAGCCACCCTCATACAACCAAAAAAAACAAAAACCCTTTAAACCATCATCTCCATAAGCCAAATAATCCTTTCAAAATCAAAACTCCACAAATATCCTTCAAGCTTTCTAAAACCCTAAACCAAACTTGTGTGCAAGCCTTACTACATAAAAAAGATCAACGCCAGGCAAAAAATATAAAAAAAGTGAAAAAAAAATTCAAAGTGCGAAAGAAAAATAAGCAAAAGCAAAAGAAAACGCACATGACAAAAAAGAAAAAAAATGCAAAAAGAAAGAGCCAAAGGCAAAGAAATAAAAAGTCAAGCTAGGGGGCTTGCACACAAGTTCTACCCCTCATTCAAATCCCTTCAATTCATCAAACCTATAATCCATATAACCCAAATCCATGATCCTTACATTAGCCTAACCAATTCAACATTCCTCAAGCCTTAAACCCTCAACCTTTCATCAACCCTAACTCCTTTTTCAAGGTATGTCCAAGCCCGCTAGGTTGAAAACCCAAAAGGGCGGCCTAGGCAAAAGTTAGGGCATAAAAAAAAATATATAAAAAAAATAATCAGATCGAGAACTACGAATGGTCTGATTTCGCAAGGATACGTAGGAATCCTCATCTCGAGGTCCGACCGCTTCAATAAAAATAAATTAGTCATGGTCTACTGACTTGACTTTCTAGAATTCAGGAGCATACTCTTTCTAGATCCCGACATAGACTCGAGTCTGAACCTAGCCTCGTTAAAGCCTTTTTCCACCTACATTTATTTAAGTCACAAATTAAAAAGTTTTATTTTTCAATCCCAAGCTCTCTTTGTCCCAAGCAATTCCATGGTTTCTGGCGATATTTGACTTTGCCTGTATCAACTTCCCAGTGAAGAATCCCCAGTGAAACTTTCAATGCTCAAGACAGATCAGCTACAATTCAATCAAGGCTCACAACTGTAACAACCCTGAATTTCCACATTCTTTAGAAAACATATCAGAGTACAAAGCATGGAAAATTCAAGAGCTGTTATGCCGCGGTTATTAAACATTTAATAACAGCAAGGCAAAAGGTACTACTACTAGTACATAAATTAATTATTCACTATTACAACTAAAAGAAAATGTAATTAATTAATACACTCCTATAACAAACCATAATTCTAAACTATTGCAGCGGAAGTCTTAACTTTAATAAGTCTATATCTAGGTGAAGTCAACGCTCTCACCCAATATAAGCTAGTCACCATCAAGCCCTGCACATTGAAGACATGTAATATCAGCCAAAAGGCTGAGCAAGATTTCATACCAATAACAATTTTGAACTATCCAATGTGCAGGTGGAATACATACATAGTATTCCACAAAATCATTTCACCTGTACAACATTCAACTTGAATATAATCGACAACCTTCAATAATTCAAATCCACTTTACTTTATTTCTAAACCATTCTGTAAAACTTTCAAATATAACCTTTCGTAATATGTGAGTAGGAAGTAGTAAAAATCCAATGAGCTAGCTAGGCTCACTTGGATAAGGTAAACACCAAAGCCCCTAGTATGCATACCCCCTAACTCGATAACGAACCGAGAAGGAAGACAATTGGCAAGAGTATTGATCAACATACTCCCAACTACTAAATAGATTGTTGAGACACCGTTAACTCAACCTACTTTCCATACTCGAGGAACCCCACATTTTATACGATCTTAGTAAACTTAGTAACAATGAGGAACTTCCTCCTTTTAATAATCTCAAACTTATCTCACGAGGAACTTCCTCCTTTTAATAATCTCAAACTTGTCTCACGAGGAACTTCCTCCTTTTAATATAATTCTCTTAAATAATCTCATAAATTATTTTGATATAAATATCGTCAAAACAATTAAAAGCTCCATAATAGCATCGTAAAAACGATTCCAAACTCAATATAAATCACAAATCAATATGAAATACTTTCTGAAATAATATGTACAAGCTTAGTATGAAATCTTACCTTATTAGCAAGCCACAATCAACCAATCTCAATCACAAGTCAAAAAGGTTCCTTTACGAACCCGGAATCTACAATATAATAATATAGTATAAGTCACTAGACTATACTACATACGATTCATCTAAAAATAGCACAAGCTAGTTAATAGACTTTCACTAAACCTGGAAACAACTCAACTTGTCACAATCTAAGAAGTCACAAATTAAAGTTCATAGATTAAAGGTCAATGGAAGCAACCTTGAGCAATAAACCTCGGATAGTCAAATAATAAGGATGGAGTTGACTCTAATACTAAAAGTCCATTAATAAAACATTCATAAGAAAACATTGAAACTTAAAACATTCGAAACTAACTATACTTTTTATCAATTTCAGCAGAAACTTAAAATGGACATAACTTCCTCATTCGAACTCCAAATCAAGCGTTTCTTGAGCCTATCTTGAGTAAAATTTCGATACGAACAACTTTTGTGAAATAGTATTTTTGCTAAAAATGCCCAGAAATTGCTTAAATCTTCCTTTTTCGAACTGACGGGTAATTCATACGAGATACACTATAAATTACTTTGAACACACATTCCATTAATCTCAACTAATTACTAAACACCTAAATAAACATCCTATTCATTCAATTACACACCCAAATAATTAAAATCAAAACCCCCAATTTAATTTATCTCAAGAACCCTAAATTAACAAAACCCCAATTCGAAATTAAACTAAAACTGAAATTAAAACATGGTAAAGAATCTTACTTGATTAAAGGGAAGTAATGAGAGCAAAATTACACTATAAGAGAACCCGAAAATCTCCACTTCGATCCGATTTATGACCCGAAACCCGCGAATATAAAACTCAATTCTCTCTCTTCGAAATACCCACAAAACTAAAAAAAATATTGAATAAAGATGAACAAGATTGAAGTGATGATGGTTGATAGAGAAGCTAGTAGTTTTAATGGAGTTGAAGGTTGGAGAGAAAGAAAGAAAGGAAGATGAATGATGGAGTACAAAGAGGAATGAAGAACGACGTTCTTCTTTCTTTTTCTTTCGTTCTTCTTCTCTCTCTTTTTTTCGTTCCTCTTTCTTTTCTTTTCTTTTCTTCTTTTTTTTTTATAATAATAATATAATTGTAGTTAGATACTTAACCTTGGGAATTTAGGAATTAACTTTTGACCCCTTTTAAGGTAAAGTCAATTAGTGAGAAGTAAAATATATTTAATAAAAGAATATTTTAGTTTATTTTTGGAAACTATAATAATATAAATAATTACTAAACAATATAAAAATACGGGGTGTTACAGGAGGAAGTTCCTCGTGAGATAAGTTTGAGATTATTAAAAGGAGGAAGTTCCTCATTGTTACTAAGTTTACTAAGATCGTATAAAATGTGGGGTTGCCGGTAAGCGGTATTCCTCGAGTATGGAAAGTAGGTTGAGTTAACGGTGTCTCAACAATCTATTTAGTAGTTGGGAGTATGTTGATCAATACTCTTGCCAATTGTCTTCCTTCTCGGTTCGTTATCGAGTTAGGGGTATGCATACTAGGGGCTTTGGTGTTTACCTTATCCAGTGAGCCTAGCTAGCTCATTGGATTTTTACTACTTCCTACTCACAGATTACGAAAGGTTATATTTGAAAGTTTTACAGAATGGTTTAGAAATAAAGTAAAGTGGATTTGAATTATTGAAGGTTGTCTATTATATTAAAGTTGAATGTTGTACAGGTGAAATAATTTTGTGGAATACTATGTATGTATTCCACCTGCACATTGGATAGTTCAAAATTGTTATTGGTATGAAATCTTGCTCAGCCTTTTGGCTGATATTACATGTCTTCAATGTGCAGGGCTTGATGGTGACTAGCTTATATTGGGTGAGAGCGTTGACTTCACCTAGATATAGACTTATTAAAGTTAAGACTTCCGCTGCAATAGTTTAGAATTATGGTTTGTTATAGGAGTGTATTAATTAATTACATTTTCTTTTAGTTGTAATAGTTAATAATTAATTTATGTACTAGTAGTAGTACCTTTTGCCTTCTTTGTTATTAAATGTTTAATAACCGTGGCATAACGACTCTTGAATTTTCCATGCTTTGTACTCTGATATGTTTTCTAAAGAATGTGGAAATTCAGGGTTGTTACAGTTGGTATCAGAGCCAACGGTTCGAGTTTATGGCTAGAGTCTAGACATGAGCTTAGAATGGTCTAGAGGATGAGCCACCAGTTTAGAGCCAAGGTGTAGGGTCTTAGGTTTGCCCTGGAGGTTGTCCTTGAGTTGTGGCCTAGGATTGAGACCTAGAGTTGTGACCATCGGTTTAGAACCTGTCGGGATCTCCAAATTCCTTTGTTATTTTGAAAATTTTGAAAATATGTTTTTAGGAGAAAGTACTTCTCCCTACGTGGATTGTTCATCACCATTAAGACCACCGAGCAGGGGTGCGTGTTAATGATGAAGAATAAAGTACGAAAGTTTTAATCATTGTTTTGATTGGAAGTTGGATCCATCCCTACCTTGAGGTAGATCTTTGTGACTTAGTAGGGTGTGCCTAGAGTTGTAACTTTGAGGTTGTAACCTTAAGTAAGACTAAATAAATGAGGTATTAAAATTTGAAAAGCCGAGGTAAGATTGAGATATGGGAAGTAAGGGATTACATGTGGTTGTTGTGTATGGTAGTTGTTGTAGATCCCTCTTATGTGGATGTTTGACTTGATAACGTCAATGAGTTGGGTAAGTGTGGAACTAGTTGAGTTCTATGTTTGATTCAAGTTTAGTTGTGCTTGCTTCCGTGTTTGGTATGATTGGCTAGTAAAGGCAAATCATATCGAGTATATCTTTGTTTGGTTGTGATTTTAATTTGATGCATAGCCGAGAGTGTGCTATAAGTTCAAGTTTGAGTCGCATAATGCGAAATTTAGTTCCATTTGTTTACGGGAACTGCGGGGTGACATTCCGTCTTGATGTTAATTTTATCGTCACCTATTTCATTTAAGTATCTAGCTTGTTGGTTTTTTTTTTTTTTTTTTTTATGTTCGCATTAGGACGAATTATTATTGTGGATAAGGGTGAGCCTTATTTCATTTAAAGTGGCACTTTATTTTATTTTTGTTCTTGTGTGTGTTGTTGTGTTAGACCCATCCACCTCCCATACTTTGTCCATCTTTTAGCCTTGAGAATGTTTAGTGATTAACTACTTGATTCTTGAATTGCAAACTGATTGAGTTGCATGATGGCATGCACGAATTGTAGTTGGTGTGAATTGTTAATTGAAAACCTTATAGGGAAGGGTTTGGTTATGTCTTGGATATGCTAGTCTTGTTGATTAAGTGCTATGAATTGACTTGTTAGTGTATGATTGTGTGTTGAGGCTATAACAAGAGTTGAAACTCGAGTTATTAGCTCTCTTGGTCATGCCCGTAGACCTTGTTTACGTGAGGTTAAAGTCGTCTAGCGAGTCATGATATGACTATCTACCGTAAGTTATCGTGTTCTATTGACTTTCATGGAGTATTCATAGTGTATAGCTAAAGGAAAAAGGAATTAGTCCAAGTAGGTCGGTTTCTCGTAGCAAACCCGTGATTAGTCAAAGTCGGCTCATAACGTGATAAGGGTCAACGGTTTGACCACCGGTAAAGTATTCTTGTTTATTTGTCGGTGCCAAGGAGTCGGTTGAGATCATTATAGAACAACTAGTAACTATCATGTACCTAGTAAGGCTATGGAGTGGTGACATATGCAAGGCATAGTGTCAACTCGAGTCATGTCGATGATGGGACGCGTAGTTCCTCGTTATGTGATTTGTTTGGTAGTGATCAAGGTCTAATAACACTAAAATGGTTAGCGAGTCTAATATAGATTGGTTTAACGAAGAGACTTTCTTCTCATTGAGTTTAGTGTTAGGAGTACAAGTTGAAGTAATCTAACTCTTTGGATTGGTAGTCACTAATCTTGAATGACAAGTTACAGGTCCCACAATTTCTTGCACTTGTCTAATGAAATGATTGTAGTTGGGGAGTTATAGTTGTACCATGTTAATGAGTTGAGCACTCCGAGATAACTTGGTTATAACTTATAACAAGCTCTTCTTTGTGTCGTCCTGGGGCGTTAGACGCCCACTTAAAGTTAAACAAATCTTCGTTAATGAGCTAGATGCTATTAGGAATGGTTAAATGTGCTCAAATTCAATTTACTTAAGTCTTGTCCGACGAATGATACTAAGTCATTATAGTGGTCCAAGTGTGTAATTGATTAATTTGATTAAGTTTTAAGTGAGTAAGGGTTAAGTTTATCATGTCGAAGGTCTATGACTAGTCGTTTGAGTTGAAACTAATGAATTTAATAGAAACTAAGTATACTGAACCATATCTATTTTGTGAACCTTGAGAAGTGAGTTTTAAGTTAACTCTTGATTGCTATGCTTAGAATGTTGAGTATCGGTATGCAAGGGTAATACCACTATTATTGTTGATGGAGTCGTTAGTTTATGTGATTCACGTATCCTTGCATGACTTGAAATTTTATTTCGTGAAACTATAGTGTGTGAACGGTTTATGATGTGTGTTAGTTTTGAGACATGGTCTAAAAGGAGTTTCGTATAAAGTCAGCTTTAGTTTCATGTGAATAGAGCATATCATTTTCTATGGTACCTTAGTAGCTCGACTTGGCCCTGTTTGGTCAACGAGTAAGTTACCCTACCAAAGACTATGTGAGATTATTCAATTTGTTTGTGTAGCATGTGAAAGTGATTTAGAAACGTTTCAATTAAGGTTGTGGATTCATTCTCGCATAGATCTAGAAATGGTTTTTCTACAACGATTTGAGTGAATTTTGGAAAAGTTAAGAACACGTTTTTGAAAATTTTTGCAAGGGGGCAAGTCATTCACAGATTGTGAGCCTTGAAGGTCTTTCAATGAAGCTTTATACCGCTTTTTAATGTGTTTTGAGTGTTACCAAGTAATAGGAGACTTGGTGTTTAGTAAAGGATATTTGAAATCGTGATATGTGCTTTAAACTTGTCTGGATTTTGATCCAAGTAAAGGGAATAGTTGGATGGCCGGCCCCATCGTGGAGGTTTCAAGTCCCCATGCCTCCCACTGTCAGGACTATAAGTCAAACCAATGCCGGGGTATAAACTCCACCTTTGTTGTTAGGGTTATGTTCGACCCCATTGTCAGAGGTTTCAAGCCTCATCATCCTAGTATCGGAAATATATGCCTTATTATTTGGATTGATTGGGTCCTCGTCAAGAAATTGCTTTAAAGCAATATAGCTTAGCATGTTGTTACTTCGTGTCTAGAAGACTGTTGTCACAGTAAGAAAGATTGAGCAAAGTTTTTGCAAAACAAGAATTCTATAAAAGGGTAATTTATTATTGGATTTCTAATAAAGAATCGTTTTGAAAGAAAAAAAAAATTGATTGTGCCCATATTCACGCGTAAGGTTATTTAAGTACTCTTTGGATGTAAATGATTAGTGTGCTTTGATGTGATTTTCGTGGTGTCATTGATTACGTGATAGTCATAAACTCCAAAACACATGCTATGAATGTTTATGGGTTAAGACTTTGCCCAATGTTGATGCGACCATCAAAGTATTTTGTTTTGCCATTTGTGGTATACCTTGGTGATTGTGAGTGTTATAATAACTTCAAGTTGAAGTTCTAGTTGTCGACTTGTGACTTGTTTTATGTTTTTTTAGGCGAGTACGCCCAACCATGTAATGGTGAGTCCATATTGTATGAGTCTTTACTTCTATTATTTTTAGAAGAGAAATAGTACTCTTGATTTGGATTATTTGTTGCTCCGCGAAAGCGTTGAGTATTGGATTTGAAAATGCTTTTATGTATTGTGATTGTAACAGGTTTAGAACACATTTTCTCATTTCGAGTTGTCCATTTTACAAAGGAAACTCTGCCGGATTTTCGAGAAAATCCTATGTTATTATTTAAAGCGCTTGTGCGCCATAGTGTAGTTATGAATAGAATTCCACACTCTACGACATAACCCAACGAGTGTGATGGTAGTGGTTCGGTTTAGCTTGACTTAGATTATTTCCCGTCGTGCCTAAGCCTTAGTAAGGGAGTTGATTGTGTTTGTAATGTATTCCATGTTTCTTAGTTACGACAATGTATTCCTAACTCTTCACATGGTAATAGTTGGAGTTCTAATTGAGACTCTAGACCAATCGATATGTAAGACCTGTAGGGTTGAGAAATGGATAGTAAAGGTTTTATGGTCAAACCACGACACCGAGGAACTCCTCGTAAGAATGAGGAAGTCCTCGTGTTTTATGTGTCCCCATCTCTTGTTCATGTTATTGTTAGTTACGAGGGCGTAACTTCCTTTTAGGGGGGTAGATTTCGTGCCAATTGGGTGTTTGGTGCTAAAAGTTGTTATGATTTCATATGTGATGTATACCTTAATGTCTAAAGTATACATAATTCGTGTATGTTTGGTGCTAAAAGTTGTTATGATTTCATATGTGATGTATACCTTAATGTCTAAAGTATACATAATTCGTGTATGATTGGAAGTTTTATGGTAAAGTTTTATGGTAAACCTTGTAATATGTTGCATGTTTTACTTCTTATAGTGAACATTTTTAGTTGAAATGGTTGTAATGTTGAAATGGTACCTTGTAATATGTTGCATGTTTTACTTCTTATAGTGAACATTTTTAGTTGAAATGGTTGTAATGTTGAAATGTTTGTATGTCTATAAGGGTGATCAAATGAATTGATCTATGAGGTGTTGCTATGAGGTGTTAGTTCTCCTTATATGGTATGTATATTAGTTGGAGTGATTGCTTGGTTATAAAGTTGGAGTGATTGCTTGGTTATAAAGGTGATCAATTGAATTGATCTATGAGAAAGTGAATTAGTTGTCGGAGATATTCTCCGAAATGATTTGGTTGTTGGAGATGTTATCCAGAGTGATAGTAGTTGGCTAACTTATAGAGTTAATGAGCTGTTTTAAAAAACAAGAGTATAAGTTGATCATTTGAGTAATACTTTAAGTTTCGGGACGAAACTTATTTTAAGGGGGGTAGATTGTAACACCCCGTATTTTTATATTGTTTAGTAATTATTTATATTATTATAGTTTCCAAAAATAAACTAAAATATTCTTTTATTAAATATATTTTACTTCTCACTAATTGACTTTACCTTAAAAGGGGTCAAAAGTTAATTCCTAAATTCCCAAGGTTAAGTATCTAACTACAATTATATTATTATTATAAAAAAAAAAAAGAAGAAAAGAAAAGAAAAGAAAGAGGAACGAAAAAAAAGAGAGAGAAGAAGAAGACGAAAGAAAAAGAAAGAAGAACGTCGTTCTTCATTCCTCTTTGTACTCCATCATTCATCTTCCTTTCTTTCTTTCTCTCCAACCTTCAACTCCATTAAAACTACTAGTTTCTCTATCAACCATCATCACTTCAATCTTGTTCATCTTTATTCAATATTTTTTTTAGTTTTGTGGGTATTTCGAAGAGAGAGAATTGAGTTTTATACTCGCGGGTTTCGGGTCATAAATCGGATCGAAGTGGAGATTTTCGGGTTCTCTTATAGTGTAATTTTGCTCTCATTACTTCCCTTTAATCAAGTAAGATTCTTTACCATGTTTTAATTTCAGTTTTAGTTTAATTTCGAATTGGGGTTTTGTTAATTTAGGGTTCTTGAGATAAATTAAATTGGGGGTTTTGATTTTAATTATTTGGGTGTGTAATTGAATGAATAGGATGTTTATTTAGGTGTTTAGTAATTAGTTGAGATTAATGGAATGTGTGTTCAAAGTAATTTATAGTGTATCTCGTATGAATTACCCGTCAGTTCGAAAAAGGCAGTTTTAAGTAATTTCTGGGTATTTTTAGCAAAAATACTATTTCACAAAAGTTGTTCGTATCAAAATTTTACTCAAGATAGGCTCAAGAAACGCTTGATTTGGAGTTCGAATGAGGAAGTTATGTCCATTTTAAGTTTCTGCTGAAATTGATAAAAAGTATAGTTAGTTTCGAATGTTTTAAGTTTCAATGTTTTCTTATGAATGTTTTATTAATGGACTTTTAGTATTAGAGTCAACTCCATCCTTATTATTTGACTATCCAGGTTTATTGCTCAGGTTGCTTCCATTGACCTTTAATCTATGAACTTTAATTTGTGACTTCTTAGATTGTGACAAGTTGAGTTGTTTCCAGTTTAGTGAAAGCCTATTAACTAGCTTGTGCTATTTTTAGATGAACTGTATGTAGTATAGTCTAGTGACTTATACTATATTATTATATTGTAGATTCCGGGTTCGTAAAGGAACCTTTTTGACTTGTGATTGAGATTGGTTGATTGTGGCTTGCTAATAAGGTAAGATTTCATACTAAGCTTGTACAGATTATTTCAGAAAGTATTTCATATTGATTTGTGATTTATATTGAGTTTGGAATCGTTTTTACGATGCTATTATGGAGCTTTTAATTGTTTTGACGATATTTATATCAAAATAATTTATGAGATTATTTAAGAGAATTATATTAAAAGGAGGAAGTTCCTCGTGAGACAAGTTTGAGATTATTAAAAGGAGGAAGTTCCTCGTGAGATAAGTTTGAGAGTATTAAAAGGAGGAAGTTCCTCATTGTTACTAAGTTTACTAAGATCGTATAAAATGTGGGGTTGCCGGTAAGCGGTATTCCTCGAGTATGGAAAGTAGGTTGAGTTAACGGTGTCTCAACAATCTATTTAGTAGTTGGGAGTATGTTGATCAATACTCTTGCCAATTGTCTTCCTTCTCGGTTCGTTATCGAGTTAGGGGTATGCATACTAGGGGCTTTGGTGTTTACCTTATCCAGTGAGCCTAGCTAGCTCATTGGATTTTTACTACTTCCTACTCACAGATTACGAAAGGTTATATTTGAAAGTTTTACAGAATGGTTTAGAAATAAAGTAAAGTGGATTTGAATTATTGAAGGTTGTCTATTATATTCAAGTTGAATGTTGTACAGGTGAAATGATTTTGTGGAATACTATGTATGTATTCCACCTGCACATTGGATAGTTCAAAATTGTTATTGGTATGAAATCTTGCTCAGCCTTTTGGCTGATATTACATGTCTTCAATGTGCAGGGCTTGATGGTGACTAGCTTATATTGGGTGAGAGCGTTGACTTCACCTAGATATAGACTTATTAAAGTTAAGACTTCCGCTGCAATAGTTTAGAATTATGGTTTGTTATAACAGTGTATTAATTAATTACATTTTCTTTTAGTTGTAATAGTTAATAATTAATTTATGTACTAGTAGTAGTACCTTTTGCCTTGCTGTTATTAAATGTTTAATAACCGCGGCATAACAGCTCTTGAATTTTCCATGCTTTGTACTCAGATATGTTTTCTAAAGAATGTGGAAATTCAGGGTTGTTACAGTTGATTTAAGGCAAGCTCACCCAAAGTGGGGGCTTCCTATATGTGGTGGTTCCTCCAAATCCTGTCAAACTCCTAAAAAATTGTAACCTGCGGACCTCGTTTACGGACCCCGATTATTTACCAAAAACAGTTTTCGAAAATCATTCTATTCATTTCTAATCATTCTATCTCATTATACATATCCAGATCTCCTAGCCTTGCACAACCCTGACCTTGCATTGCATTACATACATCTTAGTCTTGCATAACCCTGACCTTGCATGACGTGTCATCCCTTAGCTTTGCATAACCTTAATCCTTGCATTGTGTCTCATGCATCCTTAGAGAGTCTAAGTTTACATTTTTGCATCATTATGTGCTTTATCTGAGTTGTTTGCACCTATCGGCTAACATCTTCTTCTGCATGTAATCAGATTGCTTGTAGTTATTGTCGTGCATACTAACTTTGTTTTGCAGAGACCGGCGTATATTGATCAGTTCTAAACTGCAGAGCGTTTAGAATTGTTCTCCGTCCCGACACCGTATACTTTGACTATCGGTTTCCTGAAACTCAGTCAAAGTAGGGGCTTCTGTAGACACATAATCGTGTCTCCCCATTTAAGGATCCGATGATGAAACATACCGCGACATTAGTTGGCGCGACCCAACGGAAGAGTAATCTAAAGAACCAATCCAAAATGTGTTTTGAAATGATATTCTAAAGCCCTATTAATTGTTCATGATGATTAATTGTATTTCAAGCCCATAAAATATTTTAAGTCCATTTTAAAAGCCCAATCAAATATTTATTATTTTAATAGATATTTTTCATGAATATTTTTATTATCTTTGATAAATAAATCAGATTTTTAATCCGTAAAATTCCATCTCCGGGATTTTAGGGATAAAAAAAGTATCTTCGAAAGACGCGCAATGGAATATGCTCGAATATTCCAGAATATGCGCCGGACGCGGGGGCTGCGCTCAGCGCGCCATGTGCGTCCAACACATTGGCCATATCACGTCAGACGCGCCAATGAGCGCCTGACACGTAGATTTTGTGACTCACATAGAGTCCTGCGTCTGACACAAGTTCTGTGTGAGACGCAACTTTCTTTTCTATCTTTTCAAAACGCGTTTACACGTGTCTACCTGTGATTGGGCTGGCTGCGTCAGGCACACCAATGTGCGCCTGACGCGTGGCACTGCGTCTACCACGTAGGACTGCGCCTGGCGCAGGTCTTGCGTGGAGCGCACGTCTCCTTTTCCCTATATTTATCCGCAATTTCATGAATTACGGACGACTTTTCATATTATTATTTCACGCATACAAAAACTTATGAATACCTCTACAATACACTTCGAATTCTCAAATACTCAAACACTCAAATACTTTCAATACTTTCAATCAATTCTTAATCACACTGCGTTCTTGGTTCCACGATTGCTCCGCCTAAAGAACGTTGCGCTCCTCAATCTAAGCCGCATAGGTATAAGCTTGAGGATCCTTGAATATATTCTATATTTTTATATTGAAGTTACTAACGACTTATTTCATGATGTAGATCTTTAATATAAAATCGCTCTACTGTATATTCTTCTAAACCTTTCTCTTTTTATTTATTTTTCATATTATTACATGCTTGCCTGATCATTCGATGCCTATTATATGATTATCCTTGCATTATTGCTTTTATCACCCACATATTATTATTGCTAAACAAGACCTAAAGAACTGTTCTAATATTAATCAAATTAATTTGGACAACCCGCTAGGTTCCCCGTAATATTGATTGCATAATAACATATCACTAAAAAATAGTCTTTTATGTGTTTCCTGAACCTACTTAGACTAATTATTTTTTAGGGTGTTTAAAACATTATTTGAATTTTTTTTTTTGGTAAGTAAGAAAGAATTATATATCACTAGAAATACCAAACATTTACAACCTAGATTTTTGAACCTTAACAGGCTAAGGAAACAAAAACCCATCTACAACAGACCACCCAAGGTCTAAACAGCAAAAGCAATCAAAGTTGCTCAATCCACCTTCTATCTACACTACTGCAATTCCTTGGTATACAAAAAAGAATTCTATGCTTAACTATGAACTTTATATGATCTATACACTTATTAACATTCTGAACTTTAAACTCCCAATAAGCTTCATTCCTCACTATCCATATCTGATAAGTAGCAGCAGCTATCACAACACATAAGACTTTTTTCCTTGTCTTTGAACCCTTGTATGATCTGTATGCCCATATAATCCATTGAGTGAGGGAACGAGATCTTGGAACAATGCCAATCCATCTAAGCAAGGCTTACAAGATTTGCTTACTATAATGACAGTCATAAAAGAGATGTGCATGAGTCTCCTCAGCTTGGTCACAAATACAACATCTATTATCATTGCTAACCCCGAATCTATACAGCTTCCCCTTCGTTCTCAATCTATTCTAAATACTAAGCCACAAAATGAACTTATGTTTGGGCAAACCTATTTTGCTCCAAACACCAGTAGCCCATGGAACATTTGGAGTTCCTGCAGTCATCATCTGATTCACCTTCTTGATTGTATATACAGAGTTATTGTCCCATGTATGGATGTGAACTCTTTTAAGCTCTTCTTTCACTTTGCATAAGTATTTGACCACCCAACTAGCCAGTGGTGGAGCTTGAAAGTCCCACCAACTCTGCCCTTTGATGTATACTTCATGCAACCATTTCACCCACATATCATTTTTATTTATATCAACATGCCAAACAATTTTACCAACAACACCTTTATTCCAGATAGTATTGTTCCTAAACCCCAAACCACCTTGCTTCTTTGAACTACAAACTTGATCCCATTTCATATAGCCAGCTTTATCATCATTTGCTCTACCACTCCAAAGATAACATCTACAAACATTATTAACTTGTTTCAAAACTGCAGCAGGGATTAAAAAAATTTAGGACCAATAGCAATGGATACTCATGAGGACTGATTGCACCAGCTGAGCCCTTCCTGTAAAGGAGAGGTTCCTACTACTCCACATGTGTATTTTTGCAACCATTTTGTCAACCAATATTTCACAATCTGCTACTTTTAACTTCTTAGTTTGGATAGGCACACCTAAATATCTGAAAGGAAGCTTTTCAATTAGAAACCCAGAGAACTGTTGTATTCTGGTAGAATCCTCCTCCTTCATCCCAGAGCAGATATTTAGTAGAGGCCAGCAATGGGCAATATGGTTCCTGACTATATTCGTACCCTCACTCCCGAAATCAATCTTTGGTTCATTTTGACCATCTATGGAGTCAGGACGGGGAAATCTACATTGGATAATTTGTCCCTACGGTTTCCCATATCCAATTAGGTTTATGATTCTTCCTAAAAAGAATTGTTAGCAACTTCTTTCAAAACAATTTTCAATAAAACCTTTACAGTGGGGTAGTCAAATATAATACGCGCTCACACCGTGTAGGCAACATAAAAACACGCCTACATCAACAGATCGGAAATATGATGTCATATAGCAACAAATGGTAAAATTAATGTTTCTAACGTCAATAAAATAAAATATTGGTTTTCTTAGTTTGTTGCTAATGGCAACAAATCTCAAATATGACGCCACCTAGCAACAAATACAAAATTAATTGTTTCTCATGTCAACAAATTAAATATTTGGTGTCTTAGTTTGTTGTTAAATTGGTAACAAATTGAAACTATGATACCATTTAGCAACAAATAGTAAGACAATTGCTTTCCAATAGAAACAAATCAAAAATATGTTGCTTTTATTTGTTCGAAAATTAGAGAAAAAAATATCACTTTATAATAGGCAACGGAAAAATAATCTATTTTGCTATTTATCAACAGTTTTATAATTTGTTGCCAAAATTTGTTTCTATAATGCTCTAACTTTTGTAGTGATTGTTGTAGCTATTTGGTCTAGTTTTCCATGTCGAAGAAGGCTAGAGAGAGGAGAGAGAGGGGAGAGAGATAGAGAGGGAGAGAGGGAGAGAGAGAGAGGGAGAGAGGAGAGAGAGGATGGAGAGTTCAGAAGAATGGGAATATTGAGAGAGAATGTGAGGGTATTTATAGAATTGTCACTAGTGGAAAAAACATAAGTTGTGATAGTTACAAGAAAGATTAATGGTGTTAAATGATGAATAAGGCTACTAAATGGCGGTAAGAGTAACATGGATTCGGCATTATCAGGTCTAATTTGGATGAGTTTGATCAATATATCGTTATGCTCGCAAATCTTTCAAACGTAAAGATAGTAAGAAGAAAGATTGATTGTGTTATTATTATATTGATCGCAATATGCTGCAATTGTCTTGTTAGTAAGAAGGCCAAACATGGTTTGAGCGCTAGCTGACGAAAGAAATTCGTTGAAGGTTTTGGGTTGTATGTTGATCGATAAAGTGTTTGTCGTAAGATCTTCATGTTTTTTGAACATTGCGTAAACCAGAAATTCATACTGGTTTTTGCATGGTGAATGAAGATGTTGATGATGATGATGTGGTGCTGTTAATAGGAAAAGGATAAAGAAATAGAAAGGATGTTGCAAATTGTAATTCAAAGAGAGAGAGAGTGAGTGAGTGAGAGAAAAAAAGAGAGAGACGCACTATGAGAGAGAGTGTAAGGAGAATTTTGTGAGGGATTGTAATTGTCTTCTATCATTTGCACCTGGAATTGGGATTTTATATCAAGAAAAATTAGAGTTAGTAACGCAGTTATTTTGTTTAATTAAATTTAGAGACAATAATTGTTTGATATTGATCTGAGCAGCAAAATGGAGAAATAATTAATAAATATGGGGGGATTTGTTATTTAGTTTTTAGTGTTTGGCAGTTATTATGGGGGATTTGTTAGGCAGTTATTAGTTTGGTTTGGCAGTTACCAGTTTGATGTGACAGTTATCTTGATTTATATCTATTATATAAGAGAAGAGGGGAGGACTTAGTGCCCACCGTCTAAGTTACATAAATACCAACACAAAAAAATTACAAATGCAACTTAAAAAGAATAGTAATTCAACGAATTAATGCACCATCTCTAACAACCTTCCCATTATTAATAGTTAAACTTAGTGGTGTCAATCTAGGTCACTGGGTGGGTTTGGGTTGACCCAACCTGGGTCGGAATGATTTGGGTCGGAATAATCTAGGTGAGAGTGTGCCATGGGTCAGAACTGGGTGGGTCGGATGGACTTGGGTCGGGTTCAACTAGGTGAGAAGGCTCTCGGAACTGGGATTGGGTCGGCCGGTATCTGGATTGGGTGAATTTGGGTCGGAATGGAATAAGGTGAAGTCGGCCCAAATCGGCTTTCGGAATAACTTGGGTCGGAATAAATCGACTTTCGGAATAACTTGGGTCGGAAGAAATCGGCTTTCGGAATAACTTGGGTCGAAAGAATCGGCTTTCGGAATGACTTGGGTCAGAATAAAATGGCTTTCGGAATGACTTGGGTTGGAAGAAATCGGCTTTTGGAATGACTTGGGTCGGAATAAATCGGCTTTTGGAATGACTTGGGTCGGAAGAAATCGATATCGGAATGACTTGGGTCGGAATAAATCGGCTTTTAGAATGACTTGGGTCGGAAGAAATCGATATCGGAATGACTTGAGTCGGAATAAATCGGCTTTTGGAATGACTTGGGTAGGAATAAATCGGTATCAGAATGACTTGGGTCCGAATAAATCGGCTTTTGGAATAACTTGGGTCGGAAGAAATCGACTTTCAGAATGACTTGGGTCGGAACAAATCGGCTCTCGGAATGACTTGGGTCGGAATTATATATATATATATTAAGTTACGAAGTCGAAAGTTATAACAATTAACATGTGATATACTGATATTGTGAATTGTGATTGAGTCATTGTGAATTTTGTGATAATACATTGATACTTATATTACTAATTTAAAAAGTTACTAAACTAAGACTTATAATTTATATAGTTATATACTTATATTATTGGCTATTGGCCATCGGGTTATTCTTATTCATGATTGCATAAGTATTCATGTAACAACCATAAGGGCTAAGGCATAACTCATAAGTCCATACCGATTATTGATTAGAGTCAATAAACTATTAAACTTAAACATTTAGTTAGTTAGTGACTTACTCACTCTCACTAAGTCACTAACTAACAAAAATCATCGTTCATGGAACAACTGAACAAGTAACAATGATCAACGTTAATCGAATATGAAGATGATATTTTGAAATCCATGTGCTTGGTAACTCTTAATGTTCATTGGTCAAAAAAATAAATCAAGGATCATGGTTTGAGACCATTGATTAGCCAATATAAAATTTGAGCCCTTCATTTCTTTACTCTCTAACATCTAAAATCTTAGAACTCTCTAGAGTCTTCACTCTAAAATCTCAGCCATTCATTCTAAAATCCATACCGATTATTGATCTAAGTCAATTAACAACCATAAGTCCATACCGATTATTGATCTAAGTCAATTAACAACCATGATCTATAAGTCCATACTCCATACTGATTAATGATTATATTATTAGAGTCATTAAACTTAGCCATTTAGTTAGTTAGTAACTTACTCACTCTCACAATCTCACTATATAACAACAAAAAGGGTTAAAGATGAGTTGAATCAACGAATTATAAATTAAGAAACGAGAATATGAGATTAGAATATTAGATATAATAATATGTAGAGTCGAAGAATAAAGTATGATTGTGTGAAATTTATTGAACTAAACGAACGTGTCCATGGTAGTCGACAAGCTAATTCAATATAACAATACAACAATCTCTTTTATTGAACTGACACATGTTATTGGATAAGATAAATGTATCAATGTAAGTCAAAACTTTGTTTAAGGTAACAATACTCAAGTTAAGTTAATTGTCATTCAGTTATATTCATATAGAAACTGAAAAAACCAAGTTGTTATCGGATAAGATCAATACGCGTGCCTTGTAATAAGCTAAAAGAAAGTAACAATAATGCATTTAAGACTTTAAGTTAATCATCTTTAAGTTAAATACGTTTCAAAACTCAAAATATCTAATGGAATTGAAACAAGTTGTTATTGGATGAGGTCGATGAATTAACCAATGTAAGTCGATAAGTTGGTAGAAGATAACAATAATGAATTTAAGTTGGTTGTTCTTAAATTTTCATTTCGAAACTCAAAGTCTCGAACCATCCAATTGAACTAAAAATCAATGTATAAATGTAGGTTGATAATTCAAGATAACAATACACCATTTAAGTTAATCGTTTTTAAATAAAATACATATTAAAAAGAAAAATGTATTATATTGAAATAGTTGTCATTGAATAAGATCAATTTATTAGTGTAAGTCAATAAGCTAATAATAATAAAAAAAAATAAAAAATCCAAACTCGAAAAGCTTAAAACCATCCAAAAATTGGGAAAGTTCAAACTCCAATAAACAAGGCGGGAAATATAAATATCTCCACGTCATCAATCCACAACACCAAACAATGTAAAACTGCTCTACGAAAATCTGCACCTTTGATTAGCATTAGCTCCATCATCAACGGCTCTCACCTCCTTCTTCAAACCCTTCATCTCCATTCTCCACTACTCTTCCTATCTTCATCCCCTATTTATGCCCCAATCTCCACCAAACATCATCATCCTGCCTCATTTCCAAACTCAGAAATTCTCTCTCCTAAATCTCAATCTTCAACTTACCTCATTATCCCCACTCTCTTTCCTCAATAATGAAATCAACCCCAGTAACCGGTGGAGTGAAGAAGCCCCACTGAAATAATCCCCAACAACCGCTCTCCAACAAGCTGCTGAAGTGTAAGTCTCTATAAGGAAACAACCTCTGCTAAGAGGGTTACTATTATGCCTAAGGATATCCAGCTTGCCAGGAGGATTCGAGGCAAAAGAGCCTAATTTGTGTAGTTGCTTATCTCAAATCTATGTATTATCATAGTATGTAATGGGTATATTATGCTGTTGATTTTGATCAATAATTTTTTTTCGCAGTTTTATATTGCTTGCTGATTTAAAAAGGGTAGTAGTATTATGTATTGATTTCTTACGAATTAGTAGATTTATAGAAGCTTAAAACCAAGTTAATGTGAAAATTTTTATCTATTGATCTCTTCTGTTCTCAATTTCTAATAGTATTTATTTTATTTAGTTAATGAATATCTACCCTAATCAAATGGGGATTTCTTAGCTGCTAGGAACATTCGAGGTGAGAGAGCTTAGATTTACAGGTGGAGTTTATGCTTTTGTTTTGTTTAAGTGTGATGATGTTGGAGAGTTTGGTGATGTGAATTTTCATCAGTATTATAATATGTTAATTTTGGGGATTGTTATTGGAAATAAATATGGTTTAAATTGAGATTTTTTTTGGAGGTGGTGAAATTGGATAGGTTGTTCAGTGGCTACTATGGAGGGTACTCATGTGGAGGTAGCTCCTACTTATGGTAGCAACACTAGGAACCGTTTAGAGAGTAGGATTTGGGGTTGAATTTTGTTTTTTTGGGTTGAATTTGGGGGGTTGAATTTCGTGGGATTAGGGAGAAGTTTAGGGAGAGATGAAGATGAGGATGAAGATGAAATGATGAATGTCGTGAGGTGTAGTCCGTGTTACTTATGGCAGCAGGGGTTGAATTTCGTGGGGTGGGGCGTGGGGGGTTGAGTTTGGGGGTTGGGAGTAAATGTAGCTGATTAATGCTTAGTTGCCTACTACTTTTTTTTTTTTTAATAGCTGATCAATGCTTACTACTCATAGCATGTGGCCGAGAGGAAGAAAAAACCTGGTCGAAATGGTTTTGGGCTCGGCTTTAGTTGGGTCGGGTGGTAACTTGGGTCGGGTGGTAACGGGTCGGGTGATAAATGGGTCGGTGATAATCGGGGTTGGGTCACAACCGGGTCGTGTGCAACCGGGTTGGGTCACAACTGGGTTGGGTGATAACTGTGTGGGTTTAACTGGGTCATTGGCGGGTGAAGTTGGGTGCGAGTTAGTTTTGGATCGGAAACAGGTTGGGTCTGGGTCGTTGTTCTCGGGTGCAACTGGCCACGGGTCCACCTGGGTCGGCCCAGTTCAGGTTGGGTTACCAATTCAACGGGTTCAACTGGGTACGGGTGGACGCTGGGTCGGAATGGGTCGGCTTTCCAACCGACCACTCTCGGCTCGGAATAGGTTGGGTCTGGGTCGCATGCGAGTTCACCCGTGGGTCGGCCCAGTTTTTGACACCTCTAGTTAAACTGAACATTAGCAATTCTATTTTTATTTTCCAAAACCTAATTTAACGACAATATCTTAGTAGAAAAATATGTAGTATACTTGTATAGAGTATTTTTCTTCTTATGTATTTTCTGCTATCATTAGCTTTTTGTTTTTTTTTTACTAAGTAAGTAAGTAGATTAATTGAACCAACAAATTACATCTTAAACAATCCAACAAGGAGACAAACCGACTAGGTTGGACCCCCTCCTAGGAGGATTGAACCCAAACACAAGGCATTAGCCTTCTAACCCATTACAAACTATTTAACCAAATCTGATCATTCCTAGTTATCTTCTTAGGATGTACAGCAAGAACTCTAGCCTTTACTACCCTCTTACACAATTTAACAACAGTAGCAATACTAGGCAAGCATTGTTGCCAAAATACAGAATTCCTACTCTGCCATATACTATAAATCAAGGCTGCTAAAGAGGCATTAATCACTTGCTTCTGAAATTTGGATTTGCTTCCTCTCTCGTACATTCCTAAACGGTTCTTTGCATATCCGTTAAGCCCGAATTAACACCAAGCCATGTCTTCAGACTCTTTAAACATTCAGTGCCATAATGGCACTGAAAAAACAGATGACTATGCGTTTCTTCAAAACTTCCACATATTAGACGGAGTGCATTCTGACTCACACCAAACTGATACAACCTTGCTGTAGTCTGTAGCCTAGATTGCATAGCAAGCCATAAGATAAACCTATGATTGGGCACACTTAGCCTATTCCACACCATTTTATCCCAATACACATGCTGCTGTTCTCCAATAAGCTTCTCATACACAACTTTGATTGAATAATCTTCTCGTGAATTGAACTCTTCCCTGTGAATAAATCTGTTTAAGTTGTTCTTTAACATGACAAATTCTCTTCCAATACCAAATGGCACCGAGTTAGGTATATAACTCCACCAATTTGCATCCTTCAAATATATCGAACTAATCCATCTAAGCTAAACACCTTGTTTTTGCTTAGATTCAACCGCCTGACATATTTACCTAAACTGGCTATATTCCACTTCAGAATGTCTCTGAATCCCAAGCCTCCCACTGACTTAGAAGAGCACATTTGATCCCATGACACAGAACCATTCTTGTTACAAAAGTGCTGTCCACTCCAAACAAAGGCCCTGCAAATTTTGTTTATTTCCACCAAGATTCTCTTAGGCAAAATGAAAACCTGAGCCCAGTACACATGTAAGCTCAATAAGACAGAATTGACTAATTGAACTCTAGATGTGTAAGACAAATTTCTTGAGCTCCAAACCCTTATCCTAGCTGTCATCTTCTCTATTAAGGCTTCACATTGTGCATTTGATATTTTCTTTGCACATATAGGCACTCCAAGGTACCTGAATGGTAGATTTTCCTTCTGAAACCCAGATACTTCTAATATTATTCTCTGTTCATCTCTTCCATTCATACCACAAGTGTAAAAAGCAAACTTGCCAATATTAGCTTGCAAACCTGAAGTATCGAAAAAACAGTTTAAAAAGCTCTCAATAACGTATATATAGAGCCATAATCACCTTGCAACCCATAATGAGGTCATCAAAGAAAACATAAGTGAGTGAGCCTCATTTCTTTACACCTAGGGTGGAAATGAAATTGCTCTAAATCACCTAGTTTAGTCAATACTCTTGACAAGTATTCCATACACAACACAAACAACAAAGGTGAAATGGGGTCACCTTGCCTCAACCCTCTTGAGGACTTGAAAAAGCCTATCATCTTCCCATTCAACATTAAAGAAAACATAGGAGTGGTAACACACTCCATTATAAGTTCAATAAAAACATCAGGGAAGCCTAAAGCTTGCATCATCTCCTTCAAGAAATCCCAATTGACTGTATCATAAGCCTTTTGAATATCTATCTTCAATAAACAGCTAAGCTTTGCAGCTTTTCTTCCATAATGTTTCACTAAATCCTGAATCACCATGATGTTATGAGCAATATATCTACCATGTACAAAGCCTCCTTGATTTTTCATAATCAAATCAGGTAAAACTTTCCTCAGTCTCCACAAATAACTTTTGTAACACACTTATACAAGGTGTTACAGCAGGATATTGGTCTGAATTCACTCACAGTTGTATTCAATTCTTTTAAAATGTTCCTCCCCTGCAAGGCATCCAATACTGCTTTAATCACTTCATTATTGACAACTGACCAAGCATCTCTATAAAAGTGAGAACCAAATCCATCTGGTCCAGGTGCTTTGTCTCCTGGAATAGACATTAAAGCCTGCTTAACTTCTTCAACTGTGTATGGTGCTGTCAGTATTCTTCTATGAAGTTCTGTGATTACAGGCCCTTCTTGAATCAGCTGAACATTCACCTTCTTCCTCACACCATCAGTGTTACCCAGTAGCTTTTCATTGTATGACAAAAAAGCTTTAGAAACAGCTTCTGTAGATTCATTCCAAATCCCATTTTATCATAAATGCTATAAGCTTGATTCTGCAGTCTTCTAGCTTTAATGCTTTGATGAAATAATGATGTATTCTCATCACCATTTTTAATCCAAGCATGCTTTGCTTTCTGAGCAAGAAATTCCATATATGCTTTATGCTTATAATGATAATCTTTGACAGCTTCCAATTCTGCTTCAGCCACCTCTTGATCCTCTGGATGCAGATGTAATTCATCCTGAGCTGCTTGCATTTTATGATAAGCTTTGATTTCAGCAGCTTGAATCTCCATAAAGCCTTCTCTATTCAATATCTCACTACTACAAAAAAGGCATAGGAAACCGGTTGAAAAAGGCCTAGGAAACCGGTTTACAACAGGTCTCCATCTCACAGGTGTCCTAGGCTAGGAGACCGGTGATGATACCTGGTTTCTTTGTTTATTTGGGAGACCAGGTGCCAATTAAAACCAGTCTTTTAGGTTATTGTATAAATCATATATAAAGAGGCTAGGAGACCAGTTAACATTTAAAACCAGTCTCCTAGCCTTACCCTTTGAAACCAGTTATTGACCATAACCGGCTTCTTAGGCTTATGACATGTTTTTTTTAATTAGAATAAATTACAGTATAATACATTAATTATCCTGTATTTGCTGCTCGTATATACATTTTTTTTCTTCTATAAAATAATATATAAATAACAACAGTATTATTAAACAGGAATTCCTGCTTGCTTTATTCATCTTGTCAATAAAGGATTCGCTACATTTAATCTGTATCTAAACACAATTTCACTCGAAGCATAAATTTCTTCCAATAATATCTTAAAAATAAAGTTTCTATAATCTAATGTTATCTACTAAAACTAAAATTCTAAAAAAAAAATCAAATACTATGTGCAATTCAAATTTGACCGCCGTTGTCTTCAATATTCATCGTCTTGTGTTTGGTTGTTTAAATATGCCGCCCACATATCTCGAAGCTCGTCAATCATCTCTTGCGAATAAGTGCTAGGAGTCCCAGGAAAGTACTACAAAATAATTTCAGATAATTATAGTTAGAAATAGGATATATTATATAGGTTTCTTATACAAAAACTCATAAATAACAAATCGATTAAAACTAGGAAATATTTCAGTTCATGACATAGAAAACCATTCCATCTGATCATAGGAAAATAGGAATTTATGTGAAATTGCATCACTTTAACCTAACACAACCTTGTCACTCTAAAGAGGTGAGTGCTCTCCTGATTTCTACTTCTCTCTCGAAGTTGAATGCATATCAAATTTGATTCTCCCTACTATACATATTTCTCTCTCAGCTTACTTGCTCTCCACTACTCCATATAACTATCACAAAAAGAGTATTTACCTCTTAAAAAATTAATCATATATGATAGAAGTAAAATCTACTCACATGGCAGGGGCATCAGTATACAGCAGAGTACCAATTTTACCAACTCTTTGCACGTGTAAATATGAGAAAGGATAGGTAGATGATCATACAAGTTAAAAATAAAGATCTTCTTGACCCCAATTCTTAAAATAAAAGAAAGCCATTGAGTAAGTTTATGGCTTACATCTTCTTCAACTACAAGTACTTTTGGAACATCAAATTGGAATATTTGCACAGGACCATTGTAAAGAAAGAGTATGTTGCAGATAAGGATGTTATATTTTCTAATCTGTTTAGAGAAGTAAATTTAGTTGCTTATTCCATGGCTCACTTATCTCCAATCCACTTCTCTACTAGAATGTGGGTGGGAGGTTGTCCTAGTAGTGTGGATCATGTAGTTGCTTCCGATTTCTGTTTACTTAATAATAATAGATGATATCGCTCGGCTTTTCACCTCAAAAAAAAAAAAGCAAAGCTTCAAAGAAATCAAGGTAAAACATCTTACATACGTCTCTAGCTTCGTAGTGCCTTCTGCAGCCGATTCCAAATCCCTGACCCCCTGCCAAATGCCAAGTCTCTAGCTTCCTAGTGCCTTCTGCAGCCAATTCCCAGCCACTCCCCTGCCCAGGGATATCTCCTTAAGGTTGCCATGTTACAATAGTCAATTAGTCATTATAATGATATGCAAATTTTGCTATGCATGTTATATATTAAACATCACGTGCTGGAGGAAAGGGGGAGTACTATTGAGATTTAAATTATTATTAGATGTCGTTAATGAGTTACAAAGTTACCTTATCAGGAATAAATAGCCGTCTACTTGTGATTGTTTCATTCATGTAACGACAAACATAATAGCCACAATCCTTGGAGCCGAGGGCTTGACGAGGACACTGCCATTAAAAAAGTCCAGATAAATCAACAACATAACTATTTCAATTCAAATATGTCATTACATGTATATTTTTAGATATATTATTATACAAACCTGTATTTTGTTCCACCTTACAGGATTCTTTTTCAATTTCTTGACGTCCTTTCAATTAGACTGCTGATAGTTAAGGTCAGGTTGTTGTTCAGTCACAGCATTCTCAGGCCAAGGAACAATGTAGGGATCAGGCTCGGGCTCTTGTTCTTGGTCTTGAGGTTGAGATTTGGAAGGGCTTAACGTACCTTTAAACAATTGAGAAAACCCATCACCTGTAGTTAGTAATTGAGTGAAGAAGCCATCTTTTTGCCCTTGTTCAGTAGAGCTACTTTGTTGTTTCCCTTCAGATACTTGGCCATCTCTATGACCCCCAAAACCACTATACTGCCCACCACCTTGACCACCAAAGGCCCCCATTAGACTTGCACTTGCCATGAATTGCTTCATCTGCTCTTGGTTTAAGTATGACATCATAAAAGTCATCATAAATTGTTGGTTGTCTTTCATAAGTGCCATCTCTGACCTCAAGTTAGTTATTTCCACACGCATTTGGCTGGGTGGTGTTGGTCTAGAAAATCCAAAGTACTCCGTGTTTGTGATGCCTGATCCAATGCCCCTAACACGTCCACCATGCTCAGGCTTCTTGAGTGCTCTAGCCAAAATATCATCCCAACCACCCTCTATGACAACTTCGCCTTTTTCGGATTGCGCCTTCAATGCATTCTTAAGATAACAGTGAAGAAACAAAATCAAGTTAGTATATAAGACAAAGATTTAGATTTTAAAAAAAATTGTCAAAAGGAAATCTATATTACAATTGCTTTGGCAGTTTCATGGTCGATTGGATTGTCAAAGGTTACCATTCCATCTCTCACACGTGAATGAGCTCTAATCCATAAATCATGGCGAGGCACTTGATCGACGTGGATCCCTTGTTTCAGAAGTTCATTCGCCTAACATTAGACATTACATATAAACATATTAAGAATTCTTAACTCACTCAAAGTAAATGCCATATAATATAATCGATATTCACATAACTTACGATCTCGTCTTCATAGTATTGGTACCCACGGGAGCTTCCTCGATAGCTTGAAACTTTGAGATTTGATCGTTTTCGACTTTCTTCACTTAGCTCCTTCAAATAGTAAAGTTACAAAGTTAGAACACATAATATTCTATTCGCATAACCAAAAACAGAGACTACAAATAATATTAAAAAACTGAAACCTTGAACTTTTCGGTCGTGCACATTTCTTTAAACTTATCCCAAGCAGGTTGAAGGATAAAAGGATATTTCCATGGTGGCCTTCTTCTCAACCTTCCAGTGGATTTCCTGTACAACCACAACTTTCTTAATCTTGTCTTGAAAGCCCTCCATCGATCGTTAGCATGAGACAAGATCCATTTTCTACGGTCTTTTTGCACTGTGAACCCCTTCTACAAAATATAAAATGATGATAAGCGTAAGTTTTGAGCATGTTGGCCACATGAATTTATGATTTAATTATCCTACTCATGATGATAACCCAACTACAAATATAGCAATATTACTTATATATTTTCAGTTACTACCATCAAAATAAGTGCTTACTGTGATTATATCATATAACTCATCCAATTTCGCTTTCGGAACATCCTTCCAACTGCCATAGGTGATGCACACTCGTTCTCGAGTAACTACACCAATATAGGTGGTAAAAGTAAGTCGATTGTCACCACGTGGAGTCCTACGAATTGGATGCCACTCTAAAGAAATTCTGTTTCCATTTTGAATTGCCTTCCCCACCTTGTTAAGTACCGTACGTCCCCTCTCATCATCACGATTTGACTTTTCGACATCAGAATCATCAGAAGAGGTTGGATCACCTTGAGAAGAGCACACTTGCTTTTTCTTCTTGGCCATAAAGCTACAAAATTGCAAATAGAAAAGTCCGTTAACAATATAGTAGAATTGGCAGAAAACATAGCATGCATTTCATTATGAAGCATTAGATCTGATTGATACATATACTATAGATTTTTTAATGTTGGTGATTAGACAGTTAACATGCATTTCTTGGGATTTTAGCGCCTAAAACACTACCGAGATTACCAAATACAGGTTTGAAATACTTGTAGAGTCTATAATACTAATGTTACTAACTTATATTCACTACTAGAAGACCAAAACCATAAAAGGAGGATAAAAAACAGAAGCATTGAAAAAGCAAAATTAAAAAAAAGTAAAATGCCATCAACACACCTCACTTGTTTTTACGACGACGCTTTCGAGGTTTATCCTTAGTAGTATTTTTGTCAACCCAATCACCTTCCTCATGGTCATCACGCACATATGTCGATGAATCTTCAACCTCATCGTCAAGAACACCATCATTTTGAAATATATTAGTTGTTGGTCTTTCTTCCAAAACAACATCCTCATCATAATCATCAATGTCTTGTCGAGATCTTGGTGTTATAACGACTGGCCTCCTCTTATCAGCTGGATCAGTGACGTAAAATACCTGCTTTGCTTGACTAGCTAATATATACGGATCTTCCTTGTGACCAAGCTTGTCAAGGTTGACCAAAGTGAACCCTAACTCGTCATACTCAACTCCGGCATGTGAATCAACCCAATTACATCTAAAAACTGGTATCGAAAATCCAATATAGTGTAACTCAATGATCTCTTGAATGACCCCATAGTATGACATTTTACCACAAACCGGGTGCTTATCTTTAGAACTAGCAAAATGCATAGCCTCGGCCTCCACTGTTACCCCACTGTTCTGCATAGTACTATTTTCATCCTGATCCATAGTGTAGAATGTACAACCATTTATGACATACCCTGAATAAAAAGAGGCATTGAAATTAGGTCCATAAGCTAGACTCTTGAGTCGATCAGAAATGGAATGGGATGAATCTTCAAGCTCTTCAGTAACTTGATTTTTCAACCAACTGCTGAATGATTTGTTATGTTCGCTTAGTAATGATTTCTCATTTCCTCTTCGATTGCATTGCCTTAAATAAGCAATGTGTTGCTTAATATAAGGTGCAACTTTATCCTCGTTAAAGAGAATATAAGTGTGCGCCATGTGCCACTGCTGATAAGACAAGTCAAGTTGCTTACGACCTAAAGTACCTTTTCCTTCCATTCTTCCACTATGCCGTGATATAGGAAGCCCAATCGTCTTCACATTTCCTAAAAACTCACTACAATATCCAGCAGCATCTTCATAAAGGACTCGCTCAGCAATACAACCTTCAGGTCTAAAGTGGTTCTTGACATATCCCTTGTAGGTTTTCATTTGTCTTTCAAAAAGATATTGATTTCTCAAATAAACGGGACCACAAAATCTCACCTCTCTCACTAAATGAACAGTCAAATGAACCATGACATCAAAAAATGATGGAGGAAAGTACATCTCTAATTGGCACAGAATGATGACTATTGAAGTTTCCAAAGATGTCAAGTCTTTAGGATCTATGACTTTGCTATATATTGCATTAAAGAAAGAACACAATCTAATAATAGCAAATCGAACTTTTTTAGGTAAAATTGAACGAAGAGCCACAGGTAGCAAGTGCTGCATCAAAACATGGCAATCATGAGATTTAAGACCCACGAATTTAAAATTTCCCATTGAAACAAGACTTCTAATATTGGAAGAATAGCCTTCGGGGACTTTTACACCCGCTAAACATTCACAAAATTCTTTTTTCTCTTTTCTCGACAATGTATAAGCAGCTGGAGGCAAAAAATTTCTGTTGTTTCTTTCAACGAGGTGGAGTTCTTCTCTAATCCCGAATGCTTTTAAGTCTTCTCTAGCACTAACACCATCTTTCGTCTTTCCTGAGATATTCAATAGTGTTCCAACTAAGCTATCACACACATTCTTCTCAATATGCATCACATCTAGAGAATGTCTGACAAACAAAAATCTCCAATAAGGTAAACGCCATAACTCGGAACATTTCTTATATCCCTGTTTAGGAAGTTTGGACCTAGGTTTCTTTCCAAATGTGATCTCGATATCTTTAACTTTTTCAAACACCTCTATACCAGTCAAGACTCTTGGACGTCCCCTCAGTTCTTGTTTCCCGTCGAAAGCCTTTTTTGATTTACGATAAGGATGATCATATGGCAAAAATCGACGATGTACATCAAAGATATCCTTTCCAGATGATGGAAGTCACTTTCCCCTTGTACCATCCTCACATACAGGACAAGGGTGTTTTCCTTTCGTGGTATACCCAGATAAATTACCATAGGCTGGATAATCTTGAATGGTGCAAAACAACATTGCTCTGAGGTTAAACGTCTCATTTCGGTGTGAATCGTACACTTCTACGCCCGAATCCCAAAGCATCTTCAAATCATCAATGAGGGGAGCTAAGTACACGTCTATGTCATTTCTGGTTTGTCTAGGACCGAGAAATCAACAATGAAAGCATCATGTACTTTCTTTTCATGCATAGCGAAGGAGGCGGTGTACGTAACCAAAATTACGGCAAGTACTATAGGTGGTACTCGGGGAGCGAAATGGATTCATACCATCGGTGGATAATGCAAGGCGTAGGTTCCGTTCTTCTTTACCAAACTCGGGGAATTTTCCATCAATAAACCTCCATTGCGGGGAGTCAGCTGGGTGTCTAAGTTTATCATCCTTAATTCGACCGTTGTGATGCCATGTCAACTTTTCTGCATCTCTGGGATTTGAAAAAGACGTTTAAATCTTGGTATTATAGGAAAGTACCAAAGAACCTTAGCGGGAACTCCTTCCGTCTTCTTATACCGTGAGGCATTGCAACCGGGCAACTCTGGTAATGATTCACGTTCATTTTTATATAATATGCAATCGTTAGGGCAAGCGTGGATTTTTTCATAAGGCAAGCTCATTGAGGACAACATCTTTTTTGCCTCATATGTATTACTCGGAAGGACGTTATCACTAGGAAGCATATCTTTCACTACTTCAAGGAATTCAGTAAAACCTGCATCACTCAACCCATGACCTGCCTTTAGATTATATAACCTAAGTATACTTGACAATCTTGTATACCTTTCGCACCCTCTGTACAAAGGCTTTTCAGAATCAACTAACAACTTCTCAAGAGTAGAAGGATTCTCATCAAACTTATGATGAACTTCTCGTAACATATCTTCTAACCTATCACCCTCATCAATAGTAGGACCTTCATGTACACTTTCTCTAGAAGAACCTTCCTCATCCTCCCCATGCCAAATCCAAACAAGATATGTTCTATCAAAAGCCGATTTGTTCAAATGATTAAGTATTTCATCTACTCTTTTATGCAAAAAATTATGGCACCTAAAACAAGGACAAGGTAACCTAGTACGACCTCCAGAGTTCTTGACAGCGAAATCGATAAATTCCTTAACTCCAGTCATATATTCAGGGTCACCCGGTTTTGACGTTAATATCCAACTGCGATCCATATCTACACAACAACAATTTAACGTATCTAAAAATTCATAGCATATTTACGTAAGTGCACAAATTCATATACATGCAATCACAGGCCTTGGGTCCTTATGAGTAAAACCTAAAGGACGGAGTCACAAATACGGGACTATTCGAGCCTACTCCTAATGAGCAAACCCTAAAGGGGTACTAGGTCAATGCAAAATAAATATATGCAAGCAAACACAAAAGTAGCATGATTGATTAAGATTTAACTTTTATATGCTAGCACAACTATGATTAATCAATCAATAAACAACTATGATATTTACAATGAAAAGGGAGACTCTATAGATAGGAAAATTTGCTCACCTAATTAACGTATAGCTAATGCAGTTCAAGGCGCTAGTAACAACACTCAAGCCACACCTAAAACGAACAAAAAACACATAAAACAAGTTAAATCATCAAGTAATAAAATTTGCATATAGTTGCAAAATTTATTATATGTTTATAGAATTTCGACATTAAACTTCATCACAAAAACCTTCGAAAATAGCATGAGGTATATTTGTAGTCTGCTTTTGGAAAGGGATTATTGTTTGGTGGAGTTTTGTGTGACATAAGTAAATAAAATACTTCACGAAGGTCATTCATTTACATAACAAATAATATACATGAAAGGCACCTAACCAAAACTGTTGCAGGCTTTGAGTATAAATATTTGTAAGGAACTCCTGCCAACCTGATAACTCTTGAGGATTCTGATAGTGGAATCTCAGAGCTTGCCAAAGAGATCTGCAAAAGATTTAACTAGTTCAAACACAATTACAAGATGATATACAAGAACAAGAAAGTAGCACAACCTAGCAACTTATTGTACCAAGTCATAGCGGTTCAATACCCCAATGCCTAGTGAATGCACTCGAAAACGCATTCGACAACCTATAATCCTCACTGAACTTCCCTAAAATCGGAACAGGCATTCGCTTAAACAACGATAATGACAACAACTCATGAAGCACTCCCACCATTCTCTTCTCCATTTCCCTGGAACCTGGTTCCAAATTCGAAGTATCATCATAAGGATTAACATAAGGCATCTCTATCCAATCTCGCACCCACTCTCTCATCTCTTTCTTGATATAAAACCCAAGTGGCAATCTCCAATTAAACGAAGGTCTCATCTTAATCCTGCAATTAGGGAGGGTCATGTCCTTTCTTATAGAGCTATTGAGATATTCAATGCTCCTGTTTCTCACAAGGAAATAGATCAGGCTTTGAGTATGACAGCCGCATAGTCAACATGCAAGAGTGAATACAGAATGCAGACAAGTAGGGAATTCTTCCCAAACAAAAAACATCAACTTACAGATTTATTTTTAAGAAAACAATTTGGGTCAGCAGCACTCACCCATGCTGCCAATTGCCATGCACAATGTTTTATAACTGCTAGCGGGAGAGAACGAGGCCATGACAGAAGATGTCATGAGAGATAATCAAACCCAAACCAATACAAATCCCACAACAAGTTGGATAAAAGCAACTGCATCAAATGCAGCAGGATCCATAAAGTTCTTTAGTTGTTGAGCAATCCTATTACACAAGGCATTACTGCCACATAAAAGTAATAACTATAGCAAGCACCCAACAGGTACTACATGCTAACTAAGTTCAGAATGAGGAATGAACGGATTCAATTGAATGTTCCAGAACTAAATGGATGGTGACGGAAAAGTAGGCACCCAAAACTTGGAAGTAAATGTACATAACAGCATCGAGAAGTTAGACATCACTCATCATCCTTGTATGGATATTCTTCTGGAATTTGCTTATGAACAATATTGAGCTAATTAGCTCTCATAATTACAAAATTAAAGAAAGTAGGAAAAAAACAATAGGAAAATTAAAATCATCATGAGAAAATATTAAACCAATTACACCAAAATTCACTTCTCAGTTTACACTATAACGGAACAGTGTATTGAAGAGAAGAAGATAACAAAACCTAAGAAAGGGAGGCGCGACAACTGCTCTGCAGTGGGCGTGGCGGTCGCCGGTGATTAAGCAAGCGGAAGAACCAGAATAATCCAGTGGTCGCCGGTGATGGATTTGATGGAGTTGCGAGTGGAGATTAACAATTGGGAATGATGAATTCTAGTTTTTCAATTGCGAATTAAATTGAGAATTGAGGGGATTTGGGTGGAATCGTGATGGGCAAGAAGAATCAGTTAATGGAGTTGGGATAATTTGGATTATGGGGAGTGGTGGTTTACTGGTTTGAGGTTTTGGTGATGGTGCGCGGTGCGTAGCTTCGAGTATGGCGGGATTGAGAAAAGCACGATGCAGTATAAAAGAGTGGTGGTTTTTATTGTATTTGTTTCTTGTTTTTTTTTTAGGGGATTTTATTGTATTTGTTGCTTCTAAAAGGAAAAACGATTTTTTTAAAAAAAGAATTATATATATAGAACGTACATTACATTACTATTAATCTATTATGTTGAAAAGATATTAAATTTAAAAATTAAAAATATTTCAAGGAAACCGGTTTTAGTTAGAACTAGTCTTCTATATCACAACAAGAAGAATACATACGTACAATATTGTATTTTGATGAAAAAAAATTGAGTTAAAAATTTAAAAATATTTCAAGGAAACCGGTTTTACTTAGAACCAGTCTCCTATTTCAAAATAACTTTTTCAATAAGCCAAATAGTTAAACTTAAGAGACTGGTTTTGGATAATCACTGGTTTCCTATATTTAAGAGATGGGTTAGTAATCTCAACCAGTCTCCTATAGGTAGTCTCTTTAGCCATTTTTGTAGTAGTGTCTTTAATGCATTCTTCACATTTTTAAGCTTTTTAACTAGCCTAAACATTTTTTTCCCTTGCACTTCTATGTACCAAGCATTTCTTACACATTCTTCAAAACAAGGTTACAATCTCCACATTGTGAAATATTTGAACGGTCTTCTTCCTTTTCCATTATATGCATATACAGAAATAATTGCAGGGGGGTGATCAAACTCCCCTTCATTCTGAAAACAAGCTTCAGCTGAAGGAAACAGATCTATCCAAGCTTGATTTGATATAACTCTATCAAGCTTTGAAAAGATTATGGCACTGCCATGCTGCTTGTTATTCCAGGTATAGAAATTACATGAACTCTTAATATCATTCATGCTACAAAAGTTCATACAATCTATCATATCTCTCATATCAGATTCTCTTACATTTGAACCTATTCTTTCATCAGTGTGCATAACATTATTGAAATCACGACACATGACCCAAGCATTCAAAGTATTTATTTGCTTAAGGTCCTCCCATAATTCTTTTCTTTTACCTCTTTCATTAAAAGCATAAATAAATTAGCAAAAGAAACCAGCTACACCACTACTAGGCATCAAATAACAATGTAACAATTGAGTAGTAACTTTAATGATTGTTACCTGAAAACTCCATGGTTTCCAAGCTAAAGTAATTCTGCCACCATCATGTTGACTAGAATTACTAGTGAAACACCACCCTCTGAAAACCCTTTGATACATTTGACCTATATTCTGAGCCTTTATTTTTGTTTTTAGTAGGCTAACAACACCAAAATTAAGCTTCTAAACATACTATTGTACATCCTTTTGCTTATTGATGTTATTCAAGCCTCTCACATTCCAGCATAATATGTTATCCATTCTCACCTGGAGGCTCTCCCCCTCCATGCTTACTAGCCTGAGGCACTTCCTGCACAGGTACACCTCCTTCTTCATCCTTTTCTTCTTCAGCATGCTCCAATGATTGAAAATGATTTTGTGTCTTAGTCATGGTAACATTAGATACCCTAACTCTAACAGGCTTCAAAGCCTTCTGAAAACCATATGGATCCCCTTCTACTAGTACAGGCTCTGTTGAATTACCCACAGGTGCTATGATAGCAGGTTCATTTAAGTTCTGCTCCTTAGTTCCAGCTTGAACTTTAGGAATCCAGACTTTTTTAGTCTTCTTCAATCTACATTCCTGCTCAACATGACCAAAATTCTTGCAAGTTGGACACCAAACTGGTTTGCATTCAAACAGAACAGGTACCTTAGTCAAGCAACCATGCTCATTCCAGAAATTGACACTATCAGGCAAATTCTGATCAATATCTATTTCTATTAAAACACGAGCATATTGCAATTTTTCCCTGTTCTTTGTTGCCTCATCACGTTTAATCGGATCACCTAGCTGAGATACAATTTTATGAAGTGATTTCTTACCCCAATATTTCAAATTCAATCTCAATTGTACCCACACAGGAATGGTTTTCAAGGCTTCTCGTTCAAAATCCATTTCTGAATGCCATGGTTTCATTATCACAGGTTTTTATCAAAGAAGTAATGTCCCTCTAAGACTCTATCCTTGTAATCCATAGCATTAAAACGAACCAGAAACATTCCTTTCTTCACCATTGCCACCTTATCAACATTAAAAGATTTCAATACTCTACGCAAGTAACCTTCCATCACTTGAATAGGTGGATTGGCTCCAACCACATAATAAATAATGGACGAATTCCAGAAATCTATCTCTTCCTGAATGTCCTCCATCTCAATAGAAACAACTTCAGTCTGATTACCATGATTCACACTTATATCATCTAATTTCTCAACCTCAGTTTCATCAATAATTTCAGCATTATCATTATCCATCTCCAAATCATCCTCAAATTGCTGTAAAATAGGAACAGTTTGATTACCTTCAGCAGCATTTCCTCGAGCAGATTGTGTTCTAACAGCTTCAGCACTCCTATGAATGGATTGAAGCCATTCATTGAAGGTATGACGTATTTCTGATCCTGCCCTGAGCTCCTGTAACGATGTTTCAGGTGACATCGGCTGACCAATCCCTAATCCAAAATCCAATGCCTCAATGCCTAAGATTTCCTCCATTGATCGAGTTCTCAACGCTTGTGAATCAGATGAAGGTCCTCTAGCCTTCTCCTTTCCCTTATCATTCTTGCTTCCTTGAGAATTCCCACTAGATTTCCTTGCCATGGCAACAATACAGGAAAAATTTCATGTACTGAGAAGAAATTAAGCGAAAATGAAACAAGGTTACTGTTCCATTGGATTCCTAGAGAGAAGACATAGTTTCTCTCTCTAGGATATCTCTCAGAATCAACTAGACAGAGAACTCTAGTTTGCACATATACACATCATTAGCTTTTCTCTCCACTACATAGTACTGTATATTTTCCTTAGTTGTATTTATGTATAATAGCTGTAAATATCTAGCTTGTCTTTTAGCTAATTAGGTCACAACTTTCCATTATACACTAATATAGCTCGGGTTGTATAGTACGGTCTCCGAGTGAATCATTCTAGGACTAGGAGCCTAAATGCAAAACAACCGTCTCCTATATTGTCTTTTCTTTCGATCTCATCCACTTGAAAATTTGTGTAAAAGTTGGTAGTTCTACAAAAGGCTCGACCAAAGAAGTCACAAACACCGGGAGCCCTACCCTTGTTTGAAAATGAATGGATAAGCTAACACACTACTTATCTTCTGCCTACTGGCAATGCAACTACGTACTCCTGATAAATACTCAAAGTGAACTAGGTTTTCATCCTTTATTGGTATTAATCAAGTTTGAAGCTTTAAAAGTTTACTTGGAAGAACGTTTAGAAGATAGGTGGCCATTTGCAGAGAATGATGGCAAAAAGAGGGTGGTAATGAGGCATGGGCAAGCAAGGCACGTACAATGTTGTTAATAGTGCGGATTTTGCGTTCGACTTTGCCAATTTGTGAGGAAGAGTACATACATGAAAATCGAAAAGATAAACCATGTTTCCGACAAAAATCCCGAAAAGGTTGATTATCAAATTCCTTACCATTATCACACGTACTGAATATTTTTAATTTTCCTTTCAAATTGAGTTTGGATGAAAGTGCGAAAATTTAGAAATGTAGCAAAGACATCATATATTTTGGCTAGAGGAAAAGTCCATAAGAATTTAGAGAAGTCACCCCACACAACAAGATAATAACTATGCCCCATGGAGCTCAAAACAGGAGAAATCCAAAGATCCCAATGGACAATATCAAAAGGCGTCAAAGTATATGAAGAAAGAATCAACAAATGACAATTTAATAAATTTTCCAAGAGGACATGAATGACAAAAATGAGAATCACAACTTTTATTACATTCAATCAACTTTTGGTGCCTAACAGAATCAAGAATGCCAGGATGACCCAAGCGATCATGCCATAAAGTAGGAGCTAATGCAGCAAAAGTGAACGGAGATTGGACCGAAATGGTAATAGTAGTGATAAAATAGAGATCACCCTGACTGTCACACCTCATGCTATCTATGAAGTCCAATGCTATAGAAGATATCTGACATAATTATTAGCTTGTTGTGAAATGGTTACATATACGTGGCTATTTAAGCGTTTTATAGAAAATCTATGAGTAATATAGTACTAAGGCTATTTTAGCTACTTATTTGCAATTTCTAAGCCAAAATAAAGTTAAAATTAATTATAGCATGATGGGTAAGAATAGAAACCAAATCTATCTATATAAATATATTAAAAGGCGTTCTTATAAAAGGAACGGTGCCACATGGCACTCTGGAATATATGTGCCACATGGCACTCTGGAATATATGTGCCACATGACACTCTTCTCAAACTTCTAATGCACATGTTTATGATCATTCAAAAATATTAACAATGTGTAGCTACTAGGAATTGAATACATGATCTTTGAAATGAAATGTAAGAGTTTAACCACCAATTCACTACAATTTCAATGTTTAATGTTTCAAAGTAAAACATAATAAAATTTATAATTATATGTAGCTATAAAAACATAGAAGTTGTTTGATCTCTAACGCTTTTATTAAAGCAATAACATTCTCTTACCTTTTTTTTTTGAGGAGACATTCTCTTACCTCATTCCATTGAAATTATTATTTTTATCCCCAATTATTTTTAAATTTTTTAAACAACTTATCATGTCATAATGTCCAATTTCTAATTTCGAACTAGACAAAATAATTATGACAAGCTAAGTAATCAAATCAATTATGAAATTTGTGAAGAATAATATATTTGATAATTGTAACTGACCTGGAGGCCGGGGCATCTCCCGGACCAAAATACTAGTTCTTTGTTATTACCATGCGAAAGAGTCGAAGGGAAGTATGGGTAATTAATTGATCAAAGTAGCAAAGATATGGAACAAGGGAATGTATACCAAATTATTTCACCCCTTTTTTAAAAAAAAAACGGAAAAACAAAAACAAAAAACAACATGGGGTGAGCACTAACTTTAGTAATCCTGAATATTAGACAAGATCAGAAATTTCGAAGGATGACAAGATGGAGAAGTAATTTATTATGATATTTCAAGCAATTGTGCTATATACCCACTTCCATATTATTTTTTAACGAACAAAAAAGAATACGGTCCAAGTATACTTCTATTACATCATATCTCTAATCAAGTATATATCTAAAACCTTTGCATCAAAAAGCACACAAGCAACAAGAAGATCAAGATTGCAACTACAAACTTTTAAAGAAAAAAAAAAAAGACAAAACAACGACAAACTAAATCACCTAACTCATCAACATGAAAGAAAAAACTAACACAAAACCAATACTTGAAAGAAAAAAATTGTTCTTGAATCCCTTCTTTGTTTTCTGTAAAACCGTTTTCATTGGATCAGACCACGACTGTCGAGTTCTCCGAAGTTTGATGTCAAACTCTAAACAATCACCCCTCCATCGATAACAAACTTCAACCCATTTCCCACAAAATTCATTGTTAAACTCTAAAACTTGACCTAATGATAATACCAGATTTATCAGTCCATTATCGTTCAATCTTGCCTTCAACTGCAAACCATGTAGAATCTTAGCAGGGGTGTTTACATTGGTAACCCTTATACCATAATAGTAAAAAAATCTTTCGTTCATTCTCCCCTCTGGAAAATCATGCAAGAAATTACCATTGAATGTAGTGACATGGAGTTCATTCATGGATATCTTGATTTCATCAACAAAATTATCCGCAAGCCAAATCCATGGAACAGAAGAAGGGGCGTCATTCGGCATTTCCGGCGTCGGTTCTTGATGTATCTGAAGATGTAGAATCTTCCCAGTAAGGCTATCTTCCAAGTGATAGTAAACCTCAATATCTGCTCCAGATTGATGACCGTATTCGAGCGGAGCGTAGCGAACTATCGTCATTGAAGCGTAATCAGGGTATAAAGATTGGGCGCGAGCACGGATTGATGGAAATATTGTGTTCAAGAATGTTGTAGCGTTATGAGGGGTGATGTTAATAGTACTGATATGATTGTTATTGTTGTAAATCTCCAAGTCGTAACGATAAGCGAATAAAAGAGTAACCCATTTGTTATCATGATCATCAAGCTCTCCTATGACACTGCTGTTAGTAAGAATGTCATTTCTTGAGTAATTTCGGGGCGCTGATGACACTAAGCTCTTGAAATAATCTGGGTTTATCATGATTCTCATGGGGTTTCCGCCGTCTCGAGCAAGATCTTCATCATTTCCGAAGAATGCAGTACCCAGTAATTGATACTGGTTTTCCATGGAACTAGCGTTTATGGGAGCCATAATGAGAGAGGATCGATGTGTTGCAAATAGTGAATAGCAACGCAGAGTGAGGGAGTGAAAGTATGTAACTGATTTCCTACTTTTATAGAGGTGGTTGCCGAGTTGCCTTGAAAGAAATATGGACGAGGTTCTTGCAATCTTGCATAATATCAATATGGACCAGGATCTCATAGGCAAAAAAGCTTTAAAGAAGAATGTTATTAATAAAAAATAAAAATAAAATATGATGTCTTGGTAATTCAGTGTGAGTTCTTTTCAACTTCAAAAGAAAAGTTTTTGGTCTATTAAGTTTTGAGAATTCCAATAATGTCTAGATCAGTTCAAATCAGGTCTAATGAGTTTCAATTAGGGCGAAAAAGCTATAATCCGGACTAACAAGCTCGCAATAAAGTCCAATAATAAGTTATAATCAATGCTAGCTACTTTAGTATTGATAAATTCCAATCAGTTCAAATCAAGTTTAATAAAGTTTTAGTCAGGTCCAAGTAGGTCTAAGCATCAGGTCCATTAATGAGTTTCAATTAGATTCAATAAGTTTCGATAAAATCTAATGAAAGCTAATATTTATTATTACTAGTTGATTAATAGTTATTATATAAAGATTAATTAATAATATAGGAATAAGACATAAGATGCATGGTTCCAATTCCAAAATATAAATGCAAATAATAAATAAGTATGCAATAATTTATGGATGCTAGAAAACAAACTTGTAGCCACTATAATTATTGAAATCTTAACCCTTTATTTTATAGATTAATCTTTTTCATTGATTTAATTGAACCTTAAAAATATATTCCCTCCGTTTCTTTTTAATTTACTCACTTCACTTTGGGGGAGAATTAAGGAGAAAGTATAAAAGTATGAAAGAGAAACTGAAAAGGTGGAGAGAGAAACTGAAAAGTGAGAGAGATAAACTAAAAAGAGAGTTAAAATATTAAAAAGTGGATGACATGGGTGGAAAAAGAGGAGAAAGTAGATGTGACATGTTACCAAAATTAGAAAAAGCAACAGTGTGTAGATTAAAAAGAAACAGACCAAAAAGGAAAGTGTGTATATTAAAAAGAAACGGAAGGAGTAGATAATAGGGAAAAATCATTTTCTTCCCTCTGGAGTATTTTTTCTTTCTTTAGATTTTTTATATCACCATTAACAATGATTTGTGGAATATAAAGTCAATTAATATATACAATAATAATAAAGTATACAAATTTATTAATGTATAAATTTTAATTATAATTTAAATATGAATTCAAATTATTGAATAAAGTGGAGGTAGAATTAAAAATGAATGGTCCAGATTACAAAAGCTATGGTGGTTACAATATTATTGTAGGCATTGGAAAATTGTCCATAATTTATATAATTTTAATATTTGATATTTCATACTCCCTATGTATATTTTTAGTTTCCTCACTTGGAATCTTGATACTATTCACAATAAAAGAGAATCTTCAAAATTATTCTTAACATATCTGAAGAAAAAAATAGTCATGTGGGGTCTTTTTTATTCTTCTCAATGATACATGTATTAATATTCAATCGTAATAATTTTTAATCATACTCCCTCCGGTTCCTAAAGATCTTTCCTCTTTCACTTTTCACGCATGCCAATGCAAAACTTTAGACACTAATATCTCTAATTGTGTATTTGAAAAAATTATAAAAAGTAGATATTAATAAAATACATATTGAGATGATACTAACAAGATCCCACATGACTATACTTTTTCTTACGTATAAGTCACAAACAACATTCAAAGTGAAACTTGTGAATAGTGAAAAATGTCAAATAGGGAAGATCTTTCGGAACTGGAGGTAGTATGTAATAAAAGATATTTAAGGTCAAAGAAGTGAATCATGCAAACGGCACTGTAAAAACAGGCAAAGTAAAACAATATAGATGGAGTACCTATTAGGTTATAATGTAATTAATACTAGTAATATTATACTTATACTAAATAGTGTCAAAATTGTAAAAATAGTGTTAAAATCCAAGTGAGATTACTAAAAAAATGCAGAGAGAGTACTCTATGTTCTTTTATTTAACTCAATTGGAATATTTAAATTAAAATTTGAAACATTTGACAATGCATGCATGTTTACATTAGTTATTATTATGCATAAAAAAAACTACATATGATTGTGAAAGAATTTAATTGATTCAACTCGATTTGTTGCTTTGAAATATTCGATTTTCATAATATTTACTAATCTCTAAATAAAGATATTAACAGTTAAAGGTGTGTATGGGAGACTATGCAAAAGCAAATACGTAGACAAATAACTATCAAGAAAGTATAATTATTATTTCACAAATGTAGCAAAAAAATAATAAAAAAGGCTTATAGGTCAAAAGTAGGTGTCAATAAGGTCTAACGATCGAGTTCCAACCAGATGTAACAAGTCCTAATCAGGTCCAATAAGCTTCATTTAAATTAGAGTCAATCATGTCTAATAAGCTCAAATCAGATTTTATAAGTTTAATAAGTTATAGAAATTTCAAGTGAAAATAAAGGATTCTCAACCTGCCACGCATAGCCGCATAGGGGTCATAACTTGAAGGCCAGGTCATGAGATCAAACCCCGAAGGTCTTTATGAGTGAGGTTTCCATTACCATTCCCCCGCACTCCAATCCTATTGAATTTGATTTGCGAAATGAGTTTAATTTACAAAATTGACTGATACATCTGCCAAATATGTCAATTTAGTAGGCTCTTTTTCTTTACCTAGCTACTAAAAAATACTAATTGAAATCATGACTAGATACGATAAAGCTTTGTTTTAGTACAAGGATCCTTCTGCAAGTGATCAAATTGTATTTGTATTATATATTTTTCCCCATACTTTATGTTCTTCAACCTTTATTTAATTTTGTCTCAATAAAATTGTTTGCTGAGATGTTAATTCATGCAAAAGAAGGAGATAAAAAAAAGTACAATCATAAAAAAGGTCTCTTAAATGGTTGATATCTAACATTCTAACCCTTTTTTTCTAATTAAATAAAGGACTATAATAAAAGATGAGACAAAAGTTTTAGTAACTAGTATGAGACAAGAGGTAAGAATCAAAGATTATCATGGACACTATCATGGACACCAATATGGAAGATGTCATCCAATATTTCAAGCATTCTATTATTTCTTATTTCCTTTCATTTTTACATCATAATATCCCTAATCAAGTATCTTAAAGCAGATATATCAGTAACTACAAGAATATCACAAGATTATTGCCGCCCTAAAAAAATAAAAACAGAAATATAACGAAACAACAAGATCCTTCTAACTAACATGAAAGAAACTATAAACAACTGAAAACAAAATCAACTTAGTTACATTTCTGCAGTTCTGCCTTATCTTTCCTACCTCAAAACCCTACCAATCTTCATGCCCAGCACCAAGCAATCACCAGTCCAGCAGTAATGAACTATAATCGTATTGCCATTAAAGTGTCTGTTGAAGTGTAAAACTGGACCCAGAAATAATTTGACAACATTCGGTGGACTACCAAACTTGTCCATCTTCAACTGCAAACCATGTATAATGTTACGAGGGGTGTAAACATTAGTAGCCCTTATTCCAAAGCCGTCCCGAAATCGATCCCTCAGTCTCGTCCCCGCCGACGTCTCAGGAAAAGTAAGTGAAAAATTGACATTGAAATAACGTTCAAACTCGAGTCTATTAAACATTATCCTGATGGGATCAAGAACATCATACCCAAGAAGACGCCACGGACTTCTTGGCGTTGAAAGTTCAATCGGCAGCAATGGGATCGGTTCTTGATGTAGCCGAAGACGCAAAATCTTGCTAGAAGAGTTTAAGCTTTGTTCCCAACGAAAAAAAACCTCAATGTCTACTCCAATTTGATGATGATATTCAAATAGATTGAATGCCGATATCACAAATGTAGCGGATATGAGTTTTAAAGACAGACGGTTTGATGGTGAAATTGTGCGCAAGAAAGATACATAATTACGGGGTGTTAAACTGGTCCTTTCGATGAGACTGTTATTGTCGCGAAATGTGAAGCGGCAAAGGAAATCGCAGTAAAGATTAATCAATCGGGAAGTAATACCATTATCACCTCTGAAGTCACACATTGCTGGAACTCTACGGTTACCATTATAAATGTCGTCCCTGGTTTGAGTGGTTGCTGATGAAAGAAACTTGTTGAAATTTCGGGGTGATATGTTGATTAATACTGGGGTTCTCCACAGGTTTTCTGGATTACTGTTCACTATAAATCCTAGATATTCATCTTGGTTTTCCATCTTTATGATGGGTTGTTAGAGGAGAGAAAGAGAGAGAGAGAGAGAGGGGGGATGAGATTGAGATGAGAGGTGAGATTGTAAAAAATGGGGATTGTTCTACTTTTATAGAGGTGGTTGCCTTTTGACAAGTTGCGCTATAAATGTTAGTACTAGTGAAAATTGTGAGGGATATGATATGGCAGAACTTAGTTTGATTTGGCGGCAGTCATATATATGCAGGGAAATTTGAAGATATAGAAAAAAAAAAAAGACTGAGTGAATTCAAGATTCCACTTTGCATGATGCATAATCTGAAGTTGACTAATAATTATTCCTCTCTTTTAACATTTTGACTTTTTTATGATATACTCCATCCATCTTATTTTCATTTTCTTTTTAGGTGTCCTAAAAAATTATTCATATTTCCTTTTTAGTTCCCATTTCTAGTATTTCTACTTTTTATATATTTAAAAGTTTGTGCCCAAATTGAATTCTCATTCATTATAAACTGACCAGTGTATCCATATTAAATTCTAATTTCCGTTACCTTTTTTTAATCAACAACTTCAAGTAAATCCCCACTTACTTAATTAGCACAAAATTCCGCACATTTTATATTCCCTGCGACTCATAATATAGCACCAGTTTTGCTAAAAAGAATATTTTATTTTTATTTTTTGGGGCTCAACTGATCTTGTTTTCACCCAAAAATCGGACCAGTTAACTATATACTGGTCCGGTTTTTGGTGAAAACCGGATAAGTTAGTGGATACCTGATCCGATTTTCAACTGACCCTGCCCAAAACCGGATCAGTAACCCGTGTTTTGACTGGATACGATGATGTTTTTTCCACTAGTGTATAGTATGGTATAAGATCATTTAAGGAAATCATGTTTTAAGCTTAAGAAGAATGTTAGTAATCAACATATATAAATGAATTAATTAATAATATGATGTACTCCCTCCGTTCTCTTTTGTTCTTCCTATTTAGAATCTTGACACTATTCACAATTGAAGAGAATGTTCTAAATTATTTTCAACATATCAAAAAAAAAAATAGTCATGTGGGGTCTTGTTTGATTCGTCACAATGAGTACTTTATTAATATTTAATCCTTATAATTTTTACTAATACACAATGAAAGATATTTATGGTCAAACACGTGCATTGGCAAACGTGGAAGTCAAAATAGGAAGAACAAAATAGAACGGAGGAAGTACATCTTAGTTTGATCATCAATTCCATGTGCATTCTTTTACCTTTTAGACAAAGTTTTAGGCCAAAGCTCAGATAACAATTTGTTTAGTTTCGATAAGTTCCTATTAGCTAAAATCAAGATTAATAAGTTTTAACTAGATCCAAGTACCTCTAATCATTAGGTCTATTAATGAGTTTCAATAAGATCCAATAAGTTCCGATAAAATTTAATGAAGGCTAATGTTCATTAGTTGTTAATTAATAGTTAGTATATAAAGATTAATTAACAATAGGAATATGACATATGATGCATGGTTCCAATTCGAAAATATACAAGCAAATAATAAACAAGTATGCAATAATTTGTATAATACTAATTAATATTTGATATTCAATACTCGCTCTATATTTTTTTTAGCTTGCTTATTGGGATCCTTGACAATAGTTACAATCAGAGAGAATCTTCTAAATACTTCTAAATATATAAGAAAAAAATATAGTCAGCTGAAGTCTAGTTTGATTCGTCTCAATACATCACAATGTGCTAAAACCCCGTGATTTTCTTCGGCAAATTCATCCCATTACTGAACTGGCTAAAAGCCTCGAAAAACGGCCATTCAACAAAGATTTTATTTGACTGGAAAGACGTCGTAGACACCAAATTTTGAACCCTTTTTCCGGATAAATAAAGGTTTTGAAAAATAAAAATCACAAAATCATCATGCAGCGTGGAGCGCGCACCTCGGAGCGCGAGTTTCATTCCGTCGCACGATTTTCCATTTTTGCGTATTAATAATACATTTTCGGCTTAGAAGTATAATTTTCGTGAGTTGTAGTCAATACTACCACCACCGTTTTAATAAAATGATTCTTAGTATAATCATGCTCTTCTTCATTAATTTGACGAGTTTTCATTAATTATCTTAAGTTAGTCTTTCGGAAAAATGAAAAAACAAGTCGCGATTAGGCGTCGGGATTTTCGTCGTATCCCAAAATCGGCATTAATCAGTTTCCTTGATGGTCAAGTCATTGTTCATTGAATAAAGAATAAGAATATATTCTTTATCCACTAAACACATCCTTTATCCATTAGTTAGAGAATAAGAATCATGTAAAGATGTGAGAATAAGAATCAAATCCCATGTGTAAGAGGGGGAAATCCAGATTTTTTTCCGGAAAGGTCAGGTTTGCGCCAAGCACACAATCATGCGCCTAGCGCACAAGCTAGCCCTGCGCCAGACGCAGGACCTTGCGCCATGCGCAAGGTGATGTGCCTAGCGTAGCTTCCTGCGCTAGGCGCAGCATTCTGGTCAGTTTCGTTTGCACGATTTTCAATGCATTTTTTTTGCATATTAGGATGTTTTAGGAAGAATATTTTCTGAAAATCTGATCTTGCCTCATTAATGAGCAAATCTAAAAAAGAATAAGAATATTTATGTTTCCAAAGTAATTTGATGATGTCATTAGGGTGAAGTCATTAGAGTGATGTCCTTAGGGTAATTAGGGATGAAGAAAATCAGATTTTTTTGGATGAAAAATCTGATTTTCTACCTCTTTGAAACCCTAGTTCACTTCCCTCATTTCTCTATAAATACCCTCCAAAATTCACTTCAAAACCAAGTTGAAAAAAACACAATTCAACTTCACTCTCATCTTCTCTACTCCTTCTCTCTAAAAATCTCACTTAAGCAAAAGAAAGTAAAAGTTAGTAAGATAATTAGTAAGTAAAGAAGTTCATCAAAAGAAGAAAAATCACACAAAAAGAGTTTAAGTTAGTAATTAAGAAGATTTAGAAACTCACTTAGAAATTAAGAAAATCACAAAAAAAAAGTAGAAAAATTTACAAAAAGGAAGTGCATCATTGAGCTAGCAAGGTAAAGTTGAAGTTCTTGTTATGTTGATTATCTTCTTAATCATCTACTAACTTCTTCCTTGTTTTCTTCTTATCATTTTTTTAATCTTTGGAGTGATTTGGGTATGTGGAAGTCCTAATAGGTTCCCAACCTTAAATCACCTCACCTAGAATAGTCACCTCTAATGTGGTGACTCTTAGAAAACAATGTGATTATGTGATTTTCCTTAATCAAGTTGTTATTCATCACCAAAAATGATTTCATAAAAAAAATTCAAGATAGTTGTGCATAAACATCTCCATAAAAAAAGAAAATGTGATGCTGTAATTATAATCAGTTTTAATTTCGTATTTCATTCTATTTTTTCGTCTGTATTATCAGAGTAGTTTTTAGGATTTAATATTTTTCTTATGAATTGCAAGATGTTTTCAGTAACTGGGTTTTGGAATTTCTAAAAACCGAATTTTGTGTAAATAATTAAAAATCATACAACTTTGTTGTGCAAAACTGATTTTGTTCAGTACCACCTAAGCTTGTTCTATCAATAAAGTTTAAAATAAAATCATTTATATAAAACTAAAAACATCAAGTTTGAAGAAAACATCAGTATTTTTTTAGAAATATAAAAATCATGTTCATATGAATTTCGTATAATTTTACATTATTTTTACACACTCATTCATGTAAATCACTAAATTCCAGAAAATTGATTTTCCTTTCGGTTAAGGAAATAAATAAAAAAAGGTCTTAATAGTGTCCATACTAAAATTTTCAGTCTAGTTCTACAAAGTTTCTAGAATGTTCATACTAAAATTCACTTCAAAATGAGTTGAATAAGTTAGATCTCAATGAATAATTTGAATAAAGGTCCTGTTTTTACCAGTTTGAGTATAAAATTCATCATAATTCAAGTGGTCACTAAAAACTAGTGAACTTTTGACACAACATAAAGAACTCACTGATCTATCCATAGATGTATCAAATTCTGAATTTAATGCTTTATACAGAAAGTTATGATCTTTGTAAGTCAGTGCAAGAACAAAAGTGCAATCTGAAAAATAAAATAAAGTGATTAACTCACCTTTCATAAAAAAAAAAATGTTTTCTTCATACGAAAATGTGAATAAAAAATCATGAATTTTTAAGTTTCTCTTAAAATGACTCATTTTATCATGTAAATATAAATCAATAAAAATTGTCATAAAAAATCAAAATCAAAGAAGTTAATTAATCTTTAACTTTCATAAATTCACAAATAAACATGAATTCCAAAGCCCATTCAAGGAGATGAAGATCAAGGAGCATCATGGTGAAGATCAAGATTGAAGATTTGTATAGATCATAGATTTTGTACATATTGTTGTAATAATAGTTTCTTTGTAAATAATTGTTGCATCACTCAATTAATAAAAAAAAACAAGGAGATGTTTATGCATGATGTTAATAAATAATTTCACAATTCTTTTTAATAAAATGAGCAACCAATGCTACAAATATTGCATGTTGGGCCAATATGTCATTGTACATGAATCAAATGACCCAATCTCAATTAAGAGGAAAAATTGCAAATCTAACTAAGTTAAATTGTATGATGATCCATCTTACATTTTAAAAAGTGTTCTCCATATTCAAATGGATTAATCATATAATTTGACATAATTAGATTGGTAATTATGATCTCCAAATTGATTTTAGGCCGTTTCACGTGTCTCACTTTAAATGGCCAAATTCTAATTAGCCAAACACAAATCTCCAAATTCAATCTCAAATTGGTCATTTCTCTCTAAATGACTTTATAATCTTCAATAAAGATTATTTCTCAAAAGCCTTCAATTAGGAAGCAAACCTTCTAAGACCTCTCGAAAATCATAAACGTGATCACTATTAAGGTGGTTATTTCAATCCTCGATTAATCGCTAATTAGAGCGGTTAACTCAAACTTCTTCTAATCACTAATTAGGGTGATTAGCTCCAATCATTATTTAATCACTAATTAGAGTGATTATCTCAAATCCTAATAATCGTTAATTAGGACGATTATTCTTCTCATTTAATCACTAATTAGAGTGATTATCTCAAACCCTAATAATCGTTAATTAGGACGATTATTCTTCTCATTTTTAATCACTAATCAGAGTGATTATCTAAAACCTTAATAATCGTTAATTAGGACGATTATTTTTCTCATTTAATCACTAATTAGAGTGATTATCTTAAACCTTGAATAATCATCAATTAGGGTGATTATTTCCTAACCTTCATTTTTAATCACTAATCAAGGTGATTATCTTTGCTTTTAAGTTTAATCACTAATTAGGGTGATTATCTTAACCTCCATTTTTAATCACTAATTAAGGTATTTATCTTAATTCTTCATATTTTATCACTAATTAAAGTGATTATCTCAATCCCATTTCAATCACTAATTGGAGTGATTACCTCATTTCAAATAGATTTGTTTAATTCTAAAAGTGAGTTATTCATAATATATTATCTCCTCTTCTTTCCCCAGTGGAATTGGCCATTTAGGGTGAGACATATGCTCGAACTACGACGGTTTTGATCCATGAGTGGATTCCAATCCCGCAATGATTGGTATGTAGTGCAACGTCAGTGCTCAAACCTACCATGTACAAATGATATATTGGTCCTAAATATAAATGGTTAATGTGTATATGTGTAAATTATGTGATTTTCTTTCTTTTTTAATAGCCATGATTACATTAAAATGGAAAATAACGCATTTAGTAAGAGCCCGTTCTTTAGAACGGAAGAGGAGACGAGTTCCAGACGTTCGCACCTCTTAACCTAAACCCCGAACCCTATCTCATGGTATGAAAGACCAATTTTCAAAAAAAGCCTTATCCATATGAAGTCATCATCGTTTTAAATGATATTTCTTGAAATTGAATTTGAAACGGTTTATTAAATAAATCTGTCCCTATTCAGATATTAATAGGGTGGCGACTTCCAAGCAAGTTTTCTAAAACTCATAATCCAATGAGAGACTTTCGTGGGATTCAGACCGTTAATTAAGACAGTCAAAAATCGGATACCATACAGGCTGGCGACTCCACTAGGGACAATACTTCCACTTGAAGTATATGAGGTTTAAACCTGAGCAATGCGTTATTTTCCATATGTATATATAATAAAGAAAGTTAATCATGACTATTCACAATTTAATTTTTGTATATAGCATGCTTATGTGAAAATTACGTGTGCTTGGTAGTTTATCGATCCATACACGTGCACTTTTTTTAACCATTTTCTTATTAGGTCAGATACCTCTGTCTATTGGCAAGGGTCAGAATTTTAGAATGACAAATTAATGAATTAAGGGCGTAAAACTTGCATCCGCGAGCAATTGCGACCGGCTCTATCAGGAGCGTCCACCCTCGATGGACACAATGGAAGTGACTCGAGGCCACTTTAACATAATCTCTCCTTAAATGAATCACCTTTTAGTTGACTTTTAGGACACAAGGATCAATGCACACATGTCCTTTATTTATTTCAGTTATTGAATGATGCGAAAAAAAAACTTTCAAAAAATTCCTCAGTCCGTTTTCAGTCGGTCAATATTTCAGTAATCATTATGTGTAGCTGAATTGCTGCCAAAATGATTATTGAATTATTAAGAGTATTTTTGTTTATTCATCACAAGAGTCATAAAAAAAATGTGTGTGTGCTTATTTATTTTAAAAAAAATTTACTTCATAATTCTTTTCCATTCAAATTGGTAATTATTTTCAAAAAAAATTCACAAATTGGTAATTGTTTTCCAAAAAAAAAAATTCAATTAATTCAAATTTGTTTTTCTCAAAAAAAAAAAAATTATTTCTAAGAAAATGAAATCTCAAATAAAACAAAATGAAAAATGAAAAATAACAAGTCATAATCACGAGTTCAAAGTGTGTCATGTTTAGGAATTAGAATGTAATTAAAACATGGTCTAAATATACGACATGTCAAGTCTAAAAAAAATTGACTAAAAAATATGTCTAATCAAAAGGAATAATAACATTTTTTAAAAAAAAAAAAGAAAAAAAAGGATTCTTCCATTTCCTGCTAAAAAAAACATATAGAGAAAAAATTCATTAGTCATTTACTAACATTGTTAGTGTGTACATTTCAGGTACTTCACATTCAAAAAAAAAATAAAAGGAGAAAACCGAAACCTGCCTCATTTCACAATGTCTGATTCTGGAAAGCAAATTCAAACTAAAGCTTCAGCAAAGGGCAAAGGCCGTTGGAGGTCTATTAACCAGATCTACGCAGACACGGAAAAAATCTTTGGGAACCATGTATAGTCGTTTGAAAAGACAGGGCCTTCTAGAAGCGAAGCATCACTGTTACACTTTGCCACCACCAGGGGTGAACATGGGATTATACTGTAATTTCTGCCATCAGTATGGGCACGAAACAGACCGGTGCGTTGACCTTCGACATGCCATCCACCAGCTAATAGAAGATGGAAAGATTCATATTCCTCCATCATGGGTACCCCCAATTGTGTCCTTCACTAAGGCTGATCTTTCCAAGAAACTAGATCCTCATCAAGCTCTGTACATCACTTTGAAATGCAATGGGCGAGAAATGACTAATGTGTTAATAGATGATGGATCGACACTCAATATTTGCCCCAAAGGAACACTTTATGAGTTAGGGTATAACAGCACGTTGTTAAGTCCTACTGATAAAATATTGGGAGCATACGACAATTCTTCAGGAAGGACTATAGGAACAATCAATCTTCAACTGGGGTATAAAGACTGGATTTGTGATGCAGATTTCACAGTGGTCGAAACTTTAACCTCATTTTCTCTATTGTTGGGGCGACCATGGCTCCATGCGAACAAAGCCGTTGCCTCTCCTGCACACCAGAAACTCAAATGCCCAACGACATCGGGAATAATAACCATCCATGGGAATCCTACGCGACCAAGAAATTCCAACCCCGCACCGCCAACGGTAGAGGATGAAACAGGTCCTAAGGATGTTCCCCTCAACCCCTGCATGCTAGGAAGTAACGTTCCTTCAATACCCCAAGGATCCAATTCTGAAGCTATTTACACTATCCCAATGACAATTGATCAACTCATAGTTTATGCCGACATTTGTTGTGCTCAAAACATGCCAAAAGGACCCCTCAACACATATCAGGCTGAAACCACTTCTGCCTTAACCTTCTCTGATAAAGATCTCCCTGATAACCCAGTTCATAACAGTGCTTTGTACATTACTGTTGATCACAGTGCCAGACATATCAAAGGTGTAATGGTCGATAACGGAGCTTCTACCAATCTTTGTCTCCTCAGTACCCTCAAGTGGCTCGGGTGTCCTCCTCCACAAGGAAAAGCCTCCCTAGGAACCATAGTTGCATATGATGGTTCGACACGGGAAATTATAGGCTCAACAACCATGATCTTGCGCATTGGGGCAGCCATACGAGAGGTCAATTTTATGATCGTTGATTGCGAAGCTCCCTTCACTCTGTTGTTAGGACGACCATGGCTCCACAAGAACCAAGCTATCATCTCGACATTGCACCAAAAGATGAAGATGATAACTCCACATGGGGTAATCATATTCCCAGGAGATATAGCAATGGGGGTGGCAATGCAAAAATCCCGCATACCTCATATATGTCACCTAAATCATGAGGAGAACGACAATGGTCACACGGAGACGCCACCCCTCAAATTGGTAAAATACTATTTCCACTGGCCTATTTCCAAGGAGGACCCTGATCGACCGAATTGGGTACCAGACATGAAAGAAGTTAAGAGGATTGAAAAAAAGTTCCATTGGCTCTTCAAAGAATCCCGGGACGGGTTCAAGTGTGAAGGAGAAGAGAGTCCAGCACACAAAGTAGCTGCTATCCAATCCATCATGGAACCCTATATATTCCTGGATGAGATTGATTATGAGACAAGAGATTCTTGCATGCTGGTGTGCAAGGCATGGGCATCATGGCTCCTCAGTCGAGAGGACAACCCCTTATATGTCAACAAAAAGAAAGAAATGTGGAACATACGTCTTCAGACAGGAGAATACATGACCTGGCGCCCGGTAAATTGAAAACTGAAAAGTTTAAGAAGTACCTGAATCATTTAATTGTTTTATTGTATTTGGTAGGTAGAGCTACGTGCGGCTTGATCCCCTAAAAAAACAAAAAATATAATGTTGTATGCATCTATCTTAGTTTCTCTACTATGTAATGTACTAAAAGGGGTACGTAGGCAACTCATTTTCCGAGTGCAGCTGCAAAAACAAAAAAAAAAAGAAAAAATTATGTTAAATTTCATTTCATATATCAGAACTACGTTGGGCCTGATTCTCCATTCAAAAAAAAAATCATCATCACAAAAAAAAAAAAAAAACTTCCCCAGATCCAAATACACTTATGGAGATACGTAGGCAACCTTCGGGTGCGGCCCCTTTTGCATTTAATATTTTCTTTTGTGGTTTCAGCACTTAGAAGCAATCAATAGATGCAGATCACTACAAAGAAGAACGATATATGGGGCATTATAATTTGCCAAAATGAGGACACAAGCCTCGTTATAACTCTTTTCTCTTATTTCTATAGCAGCAGGAAATGGAAGGATATCGTCAAATTGATTTTGAAAAATATCTGTGTATTATCACGAAAAAATATATGAGTCTAAAAAGTGGAAGTTTAAAATGTAAATAAAAGTCCAAGTCTAAAAAAAAGAATAACAAGTCAAGGAAATCTAATGAAAAATCTCAAAACAAATGATAAAGTCAAGGTTTTACACCTTTTAATAAATGATAACTGAAATTGGGGTAAAATAACAAAGAAAGAGAGAATTTTCAAAGATATCATTTCTTTCATTCCCTGCAAAAACAAAAATATATATATATATATAAAAAAAAGAAGAAACAAAGTCTGGACAAACTTCTATGCTAACTTTTCATCTCATTTCATAGGAACTCTGCCAGGGCCCGCTCAGGATCTAGGCTAATTCGCCGAAGTTCTGACCACTGTTAACGTTCTCTGTCAGCAATACTATCATCATTGTCTACACCACCGGTATTCTCTGTTACACGTCTCAACAATATTTCTGAAATTCCGAACAATGAGCACCAACAAAACTCTACCCCTCCACCTTATCCAATGATTGAGCTCCGAGGACTTGTTCAGGCCAAGCTTGACCGACAGGATAATATTGAGCAAACTGTGTTGGGCATAATGCGTCAAAGCACCCAGATGCCTCCTCCTCCTCCTCCTCCAGAGTCGGAAGTAGCTTCGCCTTTTCATCTTGAGCCTCTGAACAATGAGAGAGAAATTCCCACTAAACTCGAGGAAGAAGTAGTTAAGCTTAAAGAAGTCTTAAAAGGCATGACTAAGGCTGAACCATGGATGGATATTCCTGGATTAACTCTTTTTCCGAAGGCACGACTACCCCATGGTTTCAAAATGCCTAATCTGACAAAGTTTGATGGGACCGGTAGCCCCACCAATTTCCAGAAAATGTATGTAGGGGCAATGAGTCCCTGGGAAGTGGAAGAATCCTTGATGGCCCAACTATTTCAACAATATTTAGATGGTACTGCAGCGCATTGGATCCTCAACCTTGAAAATACAAAGAAATCCACTTGGGCTGATGATAAGTGCATATTATAACATCATTTAGTTGCATATTAGGGTGCATTTCCATGTAGTATTAGAGCATTTACATTGCATTTATCACTAGTGGAAAAAACATCAAGTGCTCCGGTTAAAAACCGTACAAGTGCTCCGTATTTGACCCGTAGCAGACGTCGTACGAGCACTTGAGTATTTATCAAGTGCTCCGGTTGAAAACCGGAGCACTTAGACTAACAAGTGCTCCGGTTGTCTTAAAATCCGGAGCACTTGTGAATTTTATATGTTCAGAATGCGTCAAGTGCTCCGGTTGTGAAGAGAAAACCGGAGCACTTGTGAACACAAGTGCTCCGGTTGCTTGCAAACAACCGGAGCACTAGAAGGTATTTTTTTATTAAAAAAAAATCGCTGCTGTTGCATACAGCAACAACAAGCTTGGCACGACTACACAAGCCACTGTACCAGTTTAACCATTCTGTAGAGAGCCTTAATTTTATCACTTTTATTGCTTTATATAATTAGCCTAAGAGCTTCAGCACTGAAGTTACAGATCAAAAGATCAAGGAAGATGAACAAGATCCATTTGAGAGCTAGAAATTGACACTACCCAAAGTATTCAATAGGGATATATGCAAAAAATGATTCTAATCCAGATGTCGCCAAACTCTGAAAATCCACACGTATGAATTATGATGGTTCAGATGTTATTTTACAACATATAAAGTTCAATGACTTAGCAATCAAAAAAGTGGAAGATATCTGAAAGCCTAAAGGCCCTGAACATATAAGTGATGATTAGTGATAAACAATAATATGGCAGGTATAAAGACAAGTTTCCAGCTTTCCACCCCATAAAAAAAAGATGGGAAGAAAGATCTACCCGCTCTCCATCATTGTCACAAATAATTCCTTCAGGAGCATATGTTGTCCCACTGACTCCATATTGTGATGTAATAGGATTATGGCGCACAGAATGGAGCACACATATCTGGAAAAAAATATAAAAAAAATGTTAAGCATCATACTTATAAGTGCATATAGCTGATACAAAATCAAAGGCATTATTGAACAATCGATCACCTTGGTCACTGGACACGGTGAGGTTTATCTTTGACTTTGCTTTAGCAAATATTTACAATTACTCACTATATCCATCATTGGTATTCGTATGATAATATCTACAGTATTTACTACAAAATTGCTATTTTTGGTTAGTCATCACATTGTTGTCAACCCAATGATTTAAGGTGAGGATAATTAACCGTAAAAGTTGCTTGCATCTCCTATGCTACATAACCATGAATATGTCTGACTCTCTTAAAGTCTTAACTAAAGAACTTTAGAAGTCAAATGCTTTACATCAATAAGGTGCAAAAAGTACCTTAGAGGCCGACATCATATTAGTTGTCAGAGTACCAGTTTTGTCACTGCAAATCACAGTCGTGCAGCCTAGTGTCTCTACTGATGGTAAAGACCTTAAAATCGCATTTAACCTGGCCATTCGTTTCGTACCAAGAGCCAAACACCTTCAAGAAGAAAGGATACTCATGAAACTGCAGCCTGAGGCCCTGAAGCCAATCAAAATATATATAAACAACAAAAATTGTCAATGCAACAGCATGAAAAGTTGTATCTACACACGTTGTAACAACACCTGGAAGCCCCTCCGGAATAGCTGCAACTGCCAGAGCAACTGCAATCTAGACAGATAAACAAAGCAATGCACTAAGAACTTTAAAACAAAAATTACAGTAGCAATTATCAACCATGAACGAAAAAAAAACTTTATCAAACAACAGCTGAAAGTGTAAACCACGTAAAAAATACAAATCTTTCTCTACTGATTTCCGTTACACTCAGAAAATCAAAGACTATTGGTGTCATTGAAGGAATATGTCCTTAGACATTCCGGCAATTACTAAATATAAATAGGAATGTTATTATGAAGATAATAAAGTTAATTATTTTAGTAATCATATTTACTTGCTAGAGAATAAATATGACTAATAGGACAATATTGATTGGGCCTATAACTAAAATAGATTAATCCTATGAGGTCACACATTGTAGCACAAGTTGGACAAAGCAATCCAAATCCATTTAGGATTAGGATTGGGCCGATCCAAAGGGGAATAGGAGGAGAATTAGTTCTCCTAACTAACCTATGACTCTTCTATTATATATAGGATATAATATTAGGGTTTAGGTAACCAATTCATTAGTCAGTTTCTTTTCACTAGAGAGAGAAAGAGAAACCCTAAATCTATTCTCCCTAAAACCGGAGCCTATACCATCAAAAGCAAGAGATTTTCTTCTCTTCCGTTCTAGCAAACGTTGGTGTTCAACTGGTGCTCGTGGACTGATTAGAAGAGCAACACTTGGGGCTCTCGGATCTTCAAGGCTTGCATACAACAGGGAAATCACGCTACAAAGGTTTGATAATTAATCCCTATTGAATGATTCATGTGTCTGATTATGTTTGCGATCCTATGATAGATGTTAGGAAATTGTTTCCTGAAATTCCGCTATTTGCATCTATATATTCCTACAGTGGTATCAGTTTTGCCTAATTCATAATATTCATATGATCATGTTATTGTATGCAAAGTTATTATTTTTATTCAATTAAGGGAGGATTTATTTATGGCTTGAATTTGCATAATTGATATTTGATATTAATTGATTGGAAATTGTAAATAATTGATTTAATTGTGATTTATGCTCTAATAATTTTACAAAGTTCCGAATTTTTTATATGAGGGACGAAATAAATTGTTTAATTCACTCTAAAATTTTCGGATTTTTTATAAATATTTTTGTTAGATTTAAAATTATTTATGTTTAATTCGATTAATCATTGAAATAATTTGTTAACAATTAAAGATTTGATTTTTAATTTGTTAAATAAATCTAATGTTCATCACCCACGAAGATCTAGAATAATATGATGGCTGAAAATAATTTGATTATTTTTCCCACTAATTTTCGAATTTTATCATATTATTTATGAATTTTGGTTAAATTTTATGTTTAATTTGATTATTCATAGAATTTAAGGATAACAATTAAAATATTTGATTTTATTTGTTATGATAATTCAGTAGATCACCCTAAAAGTTATTTTCGAATTTTTTGGAATTTAATTTTTAATTTTCTGAATTTTTGGATATAATTTGGTTTTTGCCCTAATTTTGAATTTTTTGTTAGATTTAATGTTTAATATAGATTAAGCATTGAAATCTAATCTTAACAAATCTAAAAATCTGTTTGAGTGTGTTAAGTGATTCAAAATTTTTTGCCATAATTTTCGGATTATTGAAACCCAATTAAATCCTAAATCTTTAGATTAATTGTTAATTAAAGATTAATTGAAATTTTGATAAATTGTTACAAAATTCAAAAGGGTTGCCCACCATGGCTAGGTGGCACCACCTGCACCGGTGGAGCCACGGTGGAGGGCGGTATTGGGTAGGCGGCAAAAGGGAGGTTCGCGGGCGGCGCAGGCGGTGGAAGACGAAACCAGCAGCGCACGTTTGACGTGCGTGGGCGCCTGGCGCGCCGGCGAGCTCTGCCGGCGTGTCTTTGGCGGCGTAGGCCGGTCGGTGGATTACGTTGTGACCGCCGACGTCGGTGCGATGGGGCGTGGTCGTGGCGTGTGTGTGCGCCGGTGTTTTCCTAGAAGCTCTCGTGAAATATGTTTCACGGTGCTGCTGAATTTTTTTGGGTTCTTGGTTGGCTGTTGACTGGCAGCCTTTTGCTGCTGGTCAACGGTCAACCAGTCAAAGTCAAAGTTGAATTAAAAAAAAAAAAAAATTGTTTTAAGGAAAATCTGATTTTCCATAATTGAGCATAAATCCAAAAGTTTCCTATTTTGCAAATTTGTGAATAATAATGATTATTGCCATGTTTAAATGAGTAATTGAATTAAAATAATAAAGTTTCCTAAATAATTACTAGCTTAAAATTGTTAAGTTTTATGATTATTATGGAAAGCTTTATTTGCTTATTAATTGTTAATAAGTAAATCGTTTGTGTTTATTGTATTTGATATTATAAATGCGTGGATGTTTAATGTAATATGTATGATATTATATTTGCATGTTATGACTAGTATGGCCCAAATTAGGATAGTAATTACGATCTGCGAATCGTTATATTTGAATGTAAATTAAATACGATCTGCGAATCGTTTGTATTTTTGTAACTTTAAATTTTAGTTATTTATTTAATTCAAATTATGTAATCGAGCATGAGGATCCAAGGAGTTTCAAGGATGGTGATCCATAGAGATTCAAGGGAGGAGATATGAAGATTAGTTATTTTCCTAAGTATAGGGGCCATACTAGATCATTTAATTATTGCTTTTATAATTCTCTTGCATTTATTTTGTTTAAATGCTTGCTTCTAAGTTTGTTTTGTGGTTAATTGATTCATGTGTTCACTATTAATTGACCATATTAGTAAACTTAGGTCCCCAAAAGTAATATTGAGTTTAACTGCTTTCCCAAACAACACCTATAAAGCCTTAGATCATGAGTAATAGGTTCTGCCAAAGCAGGGTGTTGCTCATAGTTCCGGGGATAGTAGGGTAGGTTTTTGAAACTTACATGTTAATGTTTGGTTTAACTCAACAAAATCATCAAAAGACAAAGTTTTGGGTTTTGAAGCTAAGAGATAGGAGTAAACAAGGAGTTGTTAACCTGTCTACCAAGAATTATAATTAGTTATAATTAGTAAAGTGTTTACTTACCTCAACTACTATAAATTGAAGGCAGGGCCAAAGTCCGTTTGATTGTAGTGGGAGGGGATCTTGGTTATTTCTTTATTCAATAGGGGACTTTCATTTTGAATAAAGGGTAGTAGTAATTAAAATTTGTTTAATTATTGCTTTCTTGATAAACATTAATTGGATCTTGCTTAAATATTCTTTTGTTGTAGTTATCATGTCTCGTTCAAACAACAACAACACTCCCGGCTTTAATTTGCGCTATTTACTCGAAAAGGACAAACTGAATGCACATAACTTCCTAGAATGGGAAATGGCTGTGAGAATCGTTCTCAGAGCTGAAGGAAGGGAAAAAGTTCTTGACAATCCTCTCCCTGAACCCCTGCCAGAAAATGCTACTATAGCTGAACAGAGAACAAGGCAAACCCTAGAGGCTGATTCTGTGCAAGTAACATGTCTGATGCTTGCTTGCATGGAGCCAGACTTTCAAAAGCGTTTTGATGGTCTGGATGCCTACTCCATCCTCCAACAACTGAAAACTATGTTTCAGAAGAATGCTAGATTGGAAAGGTTTGAAGCTCACTGTAAGTTGTTGGAGTGCAAGTTGGGAAAAGGAAAACCCGTTGGTCCGCATGTGTTCAATATGATTGGACATTTTCAGATCATGGAAAAATTGGGCTTCCCTTACCCTCCGTAACCGGCAACCGATATTGTGATCAAATCCTTGCACGAAAATTTTCAAAACTTTCGCTGAATTTTTACATGCAAGGAGGGGAGGCTACCTTGCAAGAGCCGCATGGTATGCTAACTCGGATCGAAAGGAGCTTGCTCGCGAACCCGAACATAAGGATGTTCTTATGGTTAGGAAGGGCAAGCAATTCAAGAAGAAAGGGGCTCCTAATAAGAAGAACAAGGGCAAGGTTGTTGCCACCGATGATACTTCTAAGCCACAAACCACTCCTAAGGCAAAAAGTAGCAAAGACTACATGAGTGCTACCACCGCCACAAGATCGGTCACTTGGAAAAGGAACCGCCCCAAGTATCCGGAAGATAAGAAGACCGGCGCTTCGACTTCAGGTATTTATGTTATAGAATTAACTCATCTACTTCTACATCATGGGTATTTGATACTGCATGTGGATCTCACATTATTTGTAATGTGCAGGCACTAAAAAGAAGTAGAATGTTGAGGAAAGGAGAAGTGGACCTCCACGTGGGCATTTAAGCACGAGTTACTGATTTGGCTATGGGGATTGTAGTCTACTTTTGCCTTCTTGTTTAGTTTAGAACTCCATAATTGTTATTATGTTCCAACTATTACAAAGAATATTGTTTCGATTCCGGTTTTGGATTCGAAAAGTTTTTCATTTCAAATAGAGAATAATTGTTGTTCTGCTTATTTGAATGATTTATTCTATGTCTCAACCAAGTTATCAAATGGTTTATATGTGCTAGACTTAGAAACCCACATCTATAACATAGACGGTAAGAAACATAAAGCAGATGATTCAAACCCTACATACCTATGGCATTGTCGATTAGGCCACATAAGCTCAAAGCGCATTGAGAAACTTCATAAAGATGGAATTCTCAAATCATTTGATTTTGAATCATTTGATACTTGTGGTTTTGGCTTGATGGGGAAAATGACAAAGTCTCCTTTCACAGGTTCAAGTGAAAGGGCCAATGACCTTTTAGCCCTCATACATACAGATGTGTGCGGACCCATAAGTACGTTGGCTAGGGGAGGGTACAGTTACTTCATTACTTTTACCGATGATGTGAGCAGATTTGGATTTGTTTACCTCATGCGGCATAAGTCGGAATCCTTTGAAAAATTTAAGGAATTCCAGAATGAAGTACAAAACCAACTTGGGAAGAAAATTATGGCATTACGATCCGATCGTGGTGGTGAATATTTATCTCAAGAATTTGGTGATCATTTGAAGGATTGTGGAATACTTTCACAATGGACTCCGCCAGGAACACCACAGTTAAATGGCGTTTCTGAAAGAAGGAATCGAACTCTACTTGATATGGTTCGATCCATGATGAGTCTTGCTGATCTTCCTATTTCATTCTGGGGATTTGCGCTTGAAACAGCGACATTCACACTTAACAGAGCACCATCCAAAGTAGTGCAAAAGACACCATATGAAATTTGGACAGGAAACGTTCCAAAATTATCTTTTCTAAGGATATGGGGTTGTGAAGCTTATGTAAAACGTTTATTTTCTGATAAGTTTTCACCCAAATCTGATAAATGTCTTTTTGTGAGTTACCCAAAAGAGACTAAGGGATACTACTTCTACAACCAAAGCGAAAACAAAGTGTTTGTTGCTCGTAATGGTGTGTTTCTGGAAAAGGAGTTTATTTCTAGAAAAACAAGTGGGAGAAATGTATATCTCGAAGAAGTTCGAGATGAGCAACAAATGGATGAGGTTAACACCTCATCAGAGGCGGCCCGGGCATGAAAATGCTCAGGAGGTGGTGCATTCAATTCACGTACCTCCTACCGTCCCACTTGGAGAAACTCAACCTAGTGAGGTAGAAACTTCTTCTGTTGTTCCCCAACGTAGGTCTAGTAGGACCATCATTCCGTCAAAGAGATATATTGATTTCCTTTTGATCGAAAGTTCGAAATAACGATTTTAGAATCGAATAGCCTACTAGCTACAAAGATGCTTTGGATAGTCAAGACTCCGAAAGATGGCTTCGAGGCCATGAAATCTCGAAATGGATTCCATGTCCGAAAATCAAGTACGGGACTTGGTTGATTTGCCGATGGGGTAAAAACCCATTGGATGCAAATGGATTTTCAAGTTGAAAACGCAACAAATGATGGAAACATTAGTGTTTTCAAAGCAAGGTTGGTGGCGAAAGGTTTCAAACAAATTCATGGTATTGACTATGATGAAACCTTCTCACCAAGAGCCATGCTGAAGTCCATTAGGATAATCCTTGCGATTGCTGCCTTTCAAGATATGAAATATGGCAGATGCATGTCAAAACCGCTTTCTTGAATGGGTTCTTGAAAGAGGATGTGTACATGACACAACCTCAAGGTTTTGAAGATCTAGAAAATCCAGGGTGGGTATGCAAGCTTAAGAAGTCCATTTATGGACTAAAGCAAGCATCAAGGAGTTGGAACCTCAGAGTTGATGAGGCAATCAAGAAATTTGGCTTTCTCAGAAATGAAGAGGAATCTTGTGTATACAAGAAGTTAAGAGGGAGTAGTATTACTTTTCCTCGGTCTTGTATGTGGATGACATACTTCTCATAGGAAATGATAAGACCATGCTTGAGTCAGTCAAGGAATGGCTTAAAAATTGTTTCTCTATGAAAGACCTAGGAGAGGCTGAGTACAGATTGGGAATAAAGATCTATAGAGATAGGTCGTAAAGGCTGATTGAACTTAGTCAAGAGACTTATAAAGATAAGGTTCTTGAAAGGTTCGAGATAGAAAACTACAAGAGAGGATGTGAAAGTAAGCAAGGTTCATACTGAGGATAATATTGCAGATCCTCTGACTAAACCGCTTGCTCAACCTATGCATGAGTGTCATACTAGGTCTATGGGGGCTTAAGCATATGGGAGAATGGCTTTAGGTTGTTTACTTCATGTTTACAATTGTAAAGACATTTATTATGCTTTGAATGTTTATCAATAAAAATTCCGTTCTTATTTAATTGCTTGGTTTAGTATTAAATAAAATGTCCAAATAATTTGTGTTTTCAAATAGGATTATCGAAAACGTTTTGATAATGGAACCCTATAAAGTGAACGGAAATCACAATTTATTCAAAGTCCCTAGTCTAAATCACTAAATTGGACATAAGTGATTTATTTAAAAGACTAGTATATAATTAATTGATAGTGCAGTTCCATGGGCTATGGAGACATAGAGATGTCTAATTGATTATATGGATGTATAGTTGATACATTGAGACTTGACCTAATTAGATTCTAAAAGTAGAATCAAACTACTATATTTAGTGGATTCCTTAGACATGAGTATGTCTTAATAACCACAATATAATTAGTTTAACTTTGACACTGTTAAACGCCGTGCCGTAAAAGGAGGTTATAAAGGCAGTGATCAGGTGGGCTAAGAATTGAGTGGGAGTTATGGTTATACAAGAATGGATAAGTCCTCCTATTAAATAGGAATGGTGTCTGGACCTCTTGATGAGCGAGAACTGGAAAATTGCATGGCCATGCGGAGTAGGATTAAAGAGTTAATCCTTATTTGATCAGTTCGAACTCAGCGATCAAGGAACAAAATTTGAGAATAACATTGTGTTATCAAATTTGACATTAAGTGACTTAAGGAATTTAACATTGCGCTCTTGTCTTCGGACAAGTGGGAGATTGAAGGAATATGTCCTTAGACATTCCCAAGCAATTACTAAATATAAATAGGAATGTTATTATGAAGATAATAAAGTTAATTATTTTAGTAATCATATTTACTTGCTAGAGAATAAATATGACTAATAGGACAATATTGATTGGGCCTATAACTAAAATAGATTAATCCTATGAGGTCACACATTGTAGCACAAGTTGGACAAAGCAATCCAAATCCATTTAGGATTAGGATTGGGCCGGTCCAAAGGGGAATAGGAGGAGAATTAGTTCTCCTAACTAACCTATGACTCTTCTATTATATATAGGATATAATATTAGAGTTTAGGTAACCAATTCATTAGTCAGTTTCTTTTCACTAGAGAGAGAAAGAGATACCCTAAATCTATTCTTCCTAAAACCGGCGCCTATACCATCAAAAGCAAGAGATTTTCTTCTCTTCCGTTCTAGCAAACGTTGGTGTTCAACTGGTGCTCGTGGACTGATTAGAGGAGCAACACTTGGGGCTCTCGGATCTTCAAGGCTTGCATACAACAGGAAATCACGCTACAAAGGTTTGATAATTAATCCCTATTGAATGATTCATGTGTCTGATTATGTTTGCGATTCTATGATAGATGTTAGGAAATTGTTTCCTGAAATTCCGCTATTTGCATCTATATATTCCTACAGTCATGAGGTTCAGTCCACATAAAATATCTAGTAACGAGATTCAAGTGACCGAAAACAGGAGTTGCTGGTGCCATGAGTTGATAATCACAAGTCGTGAGAGAGGCGAGATAATAAAAGGAACCCAACATTCAACAGAAAATAAGAGTACACATCACAACAGAAGAAAATGAATGGAGTTCAACATGCAACAAAAGAAGAGTTTACATCGTAATGGAAGAAGATGTCTCCGCCTTTTCTTTTCTCTTCTTCTTTTATGGGATGAGGAAGTAAGGAAATACATTATATAGAGACCAATGGGGTCAACTGTCAATTTGTCACTCATATACAAGGGAGAGCAAGGATTAAAGTATACATGATCTTAGGATGTAATGTACCATGCCCCATCATTAGTTCTAACTTCTAAGCACACATTTTGGCTCCAACATATACAAAGACACGAGATACCAAAGAATAACCTAACAAAATAGCAAACACATTTTTAGATGAGAAACGTAAGTCCATCAAAAAGGAAATGAAGAATAATAAAAGAAGGGGAACTAGGAGTCCATAATCAAACAAAAAGAAAAAAAGAATGTCCACACATTACATCAAAAGAGAAGACATGAAGATACACCCTATAAGTGTTTTCATAATGAGAAGCCTAAATACACCACCCTATCCCACAAAAAAAAAAACCAAAGAGACTCAACCCCGACAAATTTCTATCATTTCTCTGCAACCAAAGCATGAACCTCTCACAAATTCTTGTGCCTCCTTTGCCTTCAAAACCTCATACGATGTATTTGTAAGTTACCCCCCCAAAAAAAAAAAATACTTTGACGCAACCATTCTACCATTAAAAGAAGTCACATTCAACAATCCAAAACAAATCATCCCTATCTCCTCACTAACAAGACATAATATGCACACTTTAGGAGGTATTACCTTGTGAGTCCCCTGAAACTACGTGATTCTTCAAAGTATTGAGTTTCTCCAATCTAAAAACCCACATAAATCCTTTCACCCGCTTCAGAACCCTAGTTTAAATAATTACCATACTCCCCACCCCCCAATAAAATGTTCCTTCTTGATCAAGTCGAAGTACCCACCTAAACAGAGTAAAAGTAAAAGCTATTATGATGAAAGAGCAAAAAGAAAATGATTTAACTGCTGGGAATGGGATGATATACCGGGAAAGAACAACATTTAGAGTCCCAACAAGTAGTTGAGTTCATGAAAATGTCGCCCTCCCCATGACTCATATTAAAAGCAAGTTTACCGCTTTAGACTCATGTTGGAACGAATCACAATGCATTGGATACTGTTTAGGTTTGACATTTAAAATGGAAGGGAGTTGAGGGGGAAGAAGACAAATGGCATCCGATGCGAGATGTCATTGTTATAGAGATCATGTAGTTTCCATAAGAAGTTGCTTTCAAGTAACTTTTTTGTTTTTTGCTAAGCAAGATGAGATATAGTATAACCAAAACCAGAATTTACAATCTATCAAGCCTCAAAGAGGCCAAAGAGCAACTATACAAGAAGTATACCTCAAAAAAGAAAAAACCACTATTTCAAGCTATGTATCCATTCTCTATCTACTCTGGAAATTTTCTGTGGCAAAACAAATGCCTATGATTCTACATCTAATTACAATTTGTAATCTCCTAATTACGTGAAGGCAAAGTAGGAACTTTATGATTCCAAAAACTATCATTTCTACTCGCCAAATAGTGTAAACAAGCGCAACAACAAGCAAAGATAACAAACCTCTCTTCGAAATTTAGTGAATCTCCTAGACTTGAACCATCTCAAAACTCTAGATAAGTCTCGTGGGGGAGTTTTGATCTCGAAGCCACTCAAAGAATGCTCTGTAAACATGTCCCGCTATAGTGACACTCAAAAAAGAGGTGAGTGTGACTCTCAATATGATTGCCACATAATAAACAAATACTAGAAGCACAAACACCAATTTTTGCCAATTTCTCTCGTAGTTTGAAGTCCGTGTAGCATAGCAAACCAAGCATATAAATCTATGCTTAGGAACACTTAATCTGTTCCAACACATTTTACTCCAAGAAACTTGACTGTTCTGAGTAACCAGTTTCCAATATACAGCTTTTACCGAATAAGTAGGCATGGCCTTCAGTTCATCTAAAGAAAAAATCACCTTCAATTTATCTCTCGGTTTCACATACTTTCTTCCAAGCATTACCACTCCTTGTTGTGGAATATAATCCCACCAATCAGTATTCTTCATATACACCGGCCGCAATCCATCTTATCCAAGCGTTGTCTTTCTTGTTAGCTATAGCCCACACATATCTACCCATGTCGGCAACATTCCACAAAGATGATATTCCTAAAACCCAAGCCTCCATATTTTTTCTCACAAAGAAAGCTTGTCCCATGCCACCAAACCTGGCTTCTGAGAATAAATTTGACCACTCCAAAGGAAGGATCTGCAGACCTTAATAATATCTAACAGCACCTTTTTTGGCAAAATGTAAACTTGAGCCCGATCGATGAATACTCGAGAAAAAAAGATTAATGAGTTGGACTCTAGCCATATAAGAAAGATTTCTAGAGTTCCAAATCTTGATTCTACTCATCATCTTTTCAACCAACACATCACAATGAGCAAATAATTCTTTTGGAACAAATTGGAACCCCTAGGTATTTAAAAGGAAAGGAACACCTCCGAAACCCGTAAATATCCTTCACCCTTTGAACCTCCTCTTCCTTCATTCCACAAAGAATAAAAAGCGGATTTATGGACATTGGCTTTTAAACCAGAGGTATCAGAAAAAAAGTTTGAAAGCTTGAAGCATGATATAGATGGAGTTGAACTCACCTTTGCAACACATGATCAAATCATCAGCAAAACAAAGGTGAGTAAGCTTAACTGGTTTGCATCTAGGATGGAAATGAAACTGAGGCATCTCACTAATATTTCTCAAAATCCTTGAAAGATACTCCATACTGATGACAAACAATAAAGGGGACATGGGATCCCCCTGTCTCAAGCCCCTTTTTGAAGAGAAATAACCATGAAGAGTGCCATTAAGCATCAGTGAAAATGTAGGAGTTGTGACACAGACCATGACAAGTCTTATAAAGCTCTCTCGGGAATAAAAGACTTTGCAACATTTCTTCTAGAAACCCCCAATCCACTGTGTCATAGGCTTTTTGTAAGTCTATTTTCATCAAAAAACTAAGGCTCACACTCTTCCTTCCATAGTGCTTTCAAGTAACTGATCTGAGAGAAAAATAAAGATTACTAAATGTTAATGGTTAGGCAGACAAGCTAATTAAGAAGAGTTGAGAATATCTGACGGACCTGGCCATAAACAATAGCTCGATATGGGACAGTGAGAGGATTCTCTACGAGTAGCTCATCATGTGCATTTTGCAAAGTTGGAATGAGTCCTCCTCCTAATAACTCCGAGTCTAGGATCTCACTTACCTACATTTTAGAATCACAATTGAATATTGACATTTGACACACAAGTGATAGCCTGTAGTTGATGTTAAAAGAAAAGGATTATGGATTCTCACTCACAAGTATGTCACTCGAAGCGGGATATCAACTCCAATTTTGAGTTCATGTGAGCACTTGTTGATGATTTAAATCTTCTTGTCGACGGAATTGCAGCGTCCTACCCCTCATGACCTTGAACATTGGAAGGTATGACTCACATGCAATGACGCTCCCTTTAGAATCCCTTTAAAAACTATTTATGGATAAAGTTTTAAGGATATAAAACATAATTGATGAGGATATCCTTGTAAAAATTTCCTATAACAGTCCATAGAAAAAGTTAAATTTTTGAACAAGAATAAAAGCCCTTTAGATTCTTCAAGATTTACAATCAACTAAAGACTAGCCATTGTACATGCTTGTTTTGAGGTACGGATGATGAAAGCTGCAAAAAATCATACAGACCATATATTTCCAGCAAAAATTAGTGGAAATTTGAAAGTCAAGGAAATTATAAATCTTGCTTAAATCAAAATTATGCCAAGAACACTTGCTAATACATGGCAATAGCTGATTGCGAGATCTTCAAAGCAATTTAGTATCACCGCAAGATCGCCCAAATCCTTACACATCAAGGACATGACCGGAGTTTAAGCTTGTGAAACATGGATATTGTAAGCGGTTCTTAAACATTGATGTATAGACCTCCCTAAAGGAGAAACAATCGAGCAACAATTTATGAGTTCATGTTAACAAGACATACAAGTATTGAGATACCCGCACACATTGCAAAATGCTACTCTAATGTAGATTCAAGAGATAAGAAGGTAACTTTTATCAAATTCCAAAAAAGCGATTCGACATAATTAAACTCATCCATCGAATTTTGTAGTGCTCGTGACTTGCCCGATTACGTAAAACGACAATCACAAACGCCCGATAGTTACATTTTTTTTACAAGTCCTATCGACATGTCCCAAAATGTGTAGTATGTTGCCATGGTTTAACATTTGTGCTAAGTACACATAAAACCAATATATATTGTAGTATATATATGTCATTTTCATGTAGTTTTATAGTATTATACATAAATCTCCAAGGTACAACACGATCATAAAACAACCTCAAAATATGATCATATAAACAGTAAATGTTAGCTAGCGTGTCTTGAAGCATAGTGATAGGCATCAATTCAAGAGTGTGGGTCTCATATCTAGTTCCAAACTCATATAAATAAATTTAATCACAAAAATAAGAATTTCGAGTCCATAATACTTGTGCTTGAATGTGGGCTAAGGAAAAAAGGCTCATGCCCGAAAAAGCTAAAGAAACCAATTAGATTAAACGAAATCCCTCTATTTTCTTATCAGTTCCCCCCAATAACAAAAACAGATACAGAAATTAGCAAAAGAAATCTTGCAATTACCTTGCCGAGTTGAACCCCAGCAAGCTTAGGGCCATGCAGAATTTCAACCACCAACGGGCTTTGAACGCTGGCGAAACTTCAAGGCAGAAACTATCTACAACATGATTGCATAAACTAATTAGATTAAACCCTAGAATTAATTGAGTAATCAGAAAAACCTAGAAATTAGGAGAACATAAAACCTGAAGGAGCGATGGAAACAGCGAGGTTCAAACCAATTGAGGAGGGCACTTGAGCGGACGACAGAGAGATGGAGCGAGTGACGGCGGAGGGAGGGAGCGAGGGAAGGCGATGGAGTACAGTGCTCGGGTCGAAATAAAGAGAAGGACTTGGGAGGGAGGGAAAACATCAAAATAATGGGCTGTTATGAGAGGTCGAAATAAATTTTAATTACCTTTGTACGCGTACATCAGTATTACTCCGCGCGAAAGTTTCATAAATTGATATGAGAAAGAGTAAGTGCTTGGGTTGACTAACCGGAGCACATATTCACAAGTGCTCGGGTTGATTAACCAACCGAAGCACTTGATATTAAGTGCTCCGGTTAACTAATCAATCGGAGCACTTGTGAAATTTTTTTATTAAAATTTTCACAAGTGCTTGGGTTGATTAGCCAACCGGAGCACTTGACAAGTAGCACAAGATGTTTTTTTCACTAGTGTATGCATATTTAGGTCCCTTTTTATAAGCTACGGTGCTTTCACGGGTTGTTTGGTCTTTTGATGTAATCTCAGGTACTTTGGACTCCTTTATAAGGATATGATGATTAATGCACTTGTATGACCTTCAAAACGATATATCATGTGCACAAAACGGATTGGAAGTGAAGAAGATACACACGACTTTGTGTACTTGTGCGAAAGATGACACCTCTACACCATTTTACCCATAACTTTTGACACAAGAATGATAATAAGGTAATTCTAACTGAGTTGGAATCTAGACTTCAAGAGCTTTCCAACAATATATTACATGTGCAAAACAAAGCCCTATCAAAAGTTATAGCTGTTCAAAGTTGAGCTGAAGCCACTGCCTCGCCCGCACGCCCGTGCGGATTTATGCTCGACCGTGCAACCTGCAATCAAAATACACGAATGGTTCTGCCTTGCTCGCACGACCGAGTGAGATTTCGCTCGACCGAGCATGACCGAGCGAGATTTCACTCGACCGTGCACGACCCTGCACGCCCGTGCGCGTAGTTGCTTGCCCGTGCAACCTGCTGTAATGTCGTATCTTCCGCGTGACCTAACTTATGTCGGTTTATATTAATCTTAGCTTATAAATTGGACTTTAAACATTATATTGAGCAGCTTAGATATTATACCATCATTATTAGTTTATACTTAGGGTTTTTAGAGAGAGAAGTTAGAGAGAGAAACTTGTAGATCTCCATTGTTCTTCAAGACTCCACCTTTCTTCCATTAATTCAAGTATCTCTTTTCTTCTTCTCTTCTCCTTGTTTTCTATTATGATGTTTTATTATTCTTCTATATAATCTATTCAACTAATTAAAGTGATTATCTCAATCCCATTTCAATCACTAATTGGAGTGATTACCTCATTTCAAATAGATTTGTTTAATTCTAAAAGTGAGTTATTCATAATCTATTCTCTCATCTTCTTTCCCCAGTGGAATTGGCCATTTAGGGTGAGACATATGCTCGAACTACGACGGTTTTGATCCATGAGTGGATTCCAATCCCGCAATGATTGGTACGTAGTGCAACTTCAGTGCTCAAACCTACCATGTACAAATGATATATTGGTCCTAAATAAAAATGGTTAATGTTTATATGTGCAAATTATGTGATTTTCTTTCTTTTTTAATAGCCATGATTACTTTAAAATGGAAAATAACGCATTTAGTAAGAGCCTGTTCTTTAAAACGGAAGAGGAGACGAGTTCAAGACGTTCGCACCTCTTAACCTAAACCCCGAACCCTATCTCGTGGTATGAAAGACCAATTTTCAAAAAAAGCCTTATCCATATGAAGTCATCATCGTTTTAAATGATATTTCTTGAAATTGATTTTAAAACGATTTATTCAATAAATCTGTCCCTATTCAGATATTAATAGGGTGGCGACTTCTAAGTTTTCTAAAACTCATAGTCCAATGAGAGACTTTCGTGGGATTCAGACCGTTAATTAAGACAGTTAAAAATCGGATACCACAGATGTTAAACACGAACTGCATTCAATCGTTATGATATTATATAGATGGAGTGCATTGGCAAACGCGCACAGTCAAAATAAGTAAACTAAAAAAATATAAACGTAGTGCCCACTATATAATATAATTACTAATAATATGATAGCTATACTACATATTGTCAAAATTGTAAATAGTGTCAAATTTCAAGTGATCAGACAAAAAAATACAAAGACAATACTCTATTTTTTTTATCTAACTCACTTAATTATAACAAGTCAAAATTTTAACAATTTGACCATGCATGCATGTTTACATTAGTTAATATTATACATGAAAAAACGGCTTATGATTGTGAGAGACTTTAATAGATCTATATCGATGTGTAGCTTTAGAATATTCGAATTTCAGAATACATATGAATATCTAATTAAAGATATTAACAGTTTAAGGTGTGTATGGGAGACTATGAAAAAGCAAATAAACAGATAAATAACTATAAAAAAAGTATCTACTAACTAATACATTATTATTATTTCATAAATGTAGCAAAAAAAGGCTAATTAATACATACAATAATAATATAAAAATTTATTAATGTATAAACTTTAATTATAATTTAAATATAAATTCAACTCAATGAATGAAGTGGATGTAAAACTAAAAATTGATGGTCCATATTACACAAGTTATGTTGGCTACAATACTATTGTAGCCATTGTAAAACTCGGTCATAATTTATATAATATTTGATATTTATACTCCCTCTATTTTTTTAGTTTGCTCACTTCGAATCTTAACACTATTTATAATTGGAGAGAGTCTTCAAAGTTCTTCTCAATTTATAAGAAAAAATAGTCATGTGGGGTCTTTTTTCATTCTTCTCAATGAGTAGTGTATTATTCAATTGTAATAATTTTTACTAATATTTAATAAAAGATATTTAAGGTCAAAGAATTAAGTTCATCAGCAAATGACACAGTCAAAACGGGCAGAGTAAAAAATATAAATGGAGTACTTGTTAGGTTATAATATAATTACTACTAGTAATATTATAGCTATACTACATAATGTCAATATTGTAAATAGTGTTAAAATCCAAGTGAGAAAACGAAAAGAATGCAGAGAAAGTACTTTATGTTCTTTTACCTAATTCACTTGGAATATTCAAATCAAAATTTTAAAAATTTGACCATGCATGCATGTTTACATTAGTTATTATTATACATAAAAAAACTACATATGATTGTGAAAAAACTTTAATTGATTCAACTAAGATGTGTTGCTTTAAAATATTCAATTTTTATAATATTTAGTAATCTCTAATTAAAGATATTAATCGTTAAAAGTGTGTATGAGAGAGTATTCAAAAATAAATAGACAAATCAATAACTATCATGAAAGTAAATAGTTATTATTTCATAAATGTAGCAAAAAATAAGAATATAGGCTAATAAGTCAAAATTAGGTGTCAATAAGGTTTGACGATCGAGTTCAAACCAGATGTAACAAGTTCCAACCAGGTCCAATAAACTTCAATTAGATTAGAGTCAATCATATCTAATAAGCTCAAATCAGATCTAATAAGTTTAGGAAATTTCAAGTGAAACAACTGAAATATAAAACAACAAGATCCTTCTAACTAACATGAAAGAAATTAAAAACAACTGAAAACAAAATCTACTTAGTTACATTTCTGCCTTATCTTTCCTACCTCAAACCCCTAGTCAATTATCATGCCAAATCATCATGCGCTCCAAGCAATCACCAGTCCAGCGGTAATGAACTAGAATCCTTTTGTGATAAAAGTCTATGTTAAAGTGTAAAACTGGGCCCAGAAATAATTTGACAACATCCGGTGGACTACCAAACTTATCGTTCTTCAACTGCAAACCATGGAAAATTATACGAGGTGTAATAACATTGGTAGCCCTTACTCCAAACCCATCCCGAAATCGATCCCTCATTCTCGTCGCCGCCAATGTCTGAGGAAAAGAATGCCAAAAATAGACATTGAAATAATGTACAAACTCAAAATGGTATGATGGTGGAATTGTTCTAAAGAAAGGTACAAAATTATTGTCGCGAAATGTGTAGTGGTAAAGGAAATTGCAGTAAAGATTAATCGATCGGAAAATGGAAGTAATACCATTCTCACCTCTGAAGTCACACATGACTGGCACTATATTGTTACCATTATCAATGTCGGCCCTGGTTTGACTGCCTGCTGATTCAAGAAAGTTGTTGAAATTTCGGGGTGATACATTGATTAACAATGGGGTTGTCATCATCTCTTGTCGTGTACTGAACAATGCAAATCCTAGATATTCATATTGGTTTTCCATCTTGAATCTTGATGGTATGTTGTTAGAGGAGAGAGAGAAAGTGGATGAGATTGTCCGATTGAGATGAGAGGTGATATTGTAAGGAAATGGGGATCGTTCTTCTTTTATAGAGGTGGTTGCTTTTGGAGTTTTGACAAGTTACGCTGTAAACGTTAGTACAAAACATAGTTTGATTTGGCGGCGCTCATATATATATGCAGGGAAATTTGAAGAAAAAGAAAAAAAAGACTTGCAGTGAATCTTAGAGTCCACTTTACATGATGCATAATCTGAACTTGACTAATAATTATTCCTCTCTCTTTTTTAACCTTTTGGTTTTTTTTTTCTAATATACTCCATCCATCCATCCCATTTTCATTAGGTGTCTAAAAACTAAACCTATTTCTTTTTTAGTTCCCATTTCTAGTATTTCTACTTTTATATATTTAAAAGTTTGTGCTAGTATACCCATTTAAATTCTAATTTACGTTACCTTTTTTTTAAACAACTTTCACTAAATCCCCATTTACTTAATTAACACAAAATTCCACGCATTTTATACTCCCTTCAATCCATAATACAACACCAGTTTACTTAATTAGCACCGATTTTGCTAAAAAGATTTTTTTTTGGGGACTCGTCTGAACCGGTTTTCACCCAAAAACGGACCAATTATCTATATAGTGGTCCGGTTTTTGGTGAAAACCAGTTAAGTTTGTGGATAACTGATCCGGTTTTGTCGGACCAAAACCTGGATCGAGAACCCGTATTTTGGACAGGATCTTATGATGTTTTTTCCTCTAGTGTATAGTATGGTATTGCATAATACGATCATTTAAGGATCTCATCTTTTAAGCTTAAGAAGAATGTTCTTAATCAACATAAATGAATTAAGTAATATTATGATGTACATCTTAGTTTGATCATCAATTCCATGTGCATTCTTTCACCTTTTAGGCAAAGTTTTAGGACAAAGTTCAGATAAAAATTTGTTTTAGTTTTGATAAGTTCCTATCAGTTCAAATCAAGTTTAATAAGTTTTAACTAGGTCCAAGTAGCTCTAATTATTAGGTCTATTAATAAGTTCTAATAAGATGCAATAAGTTCCGATAAAATCTAATGAAGGCTGATTCATATTTAATTTGTTATTTGTTAATTAATAGTTAGTATATAAAGATTAATAACAATAGGAATAAGACATAAGATGCATGGTTCCAATTCGAAAATATACAAGCAAATAATAAATAAGTATGCAATAATTTGCATAGTATAAATTTATATTTGATATTCAATATTCCCTTTGTATTTTTATTAGCTTGCTTAATTGGAATCTTAACAATATTTACAATCAGAGAGAATCTTCTAAATTCTTCTTATTATATAAGAAAATATATAGTCATGTGAGGTCTTGTTTGACTCATCTCAATGAGTAATTTATTAATATTCAATCGTTATCATTTCTATTAATATATAATAAAAGATATATAAGGTCGAAAAAGTGCATTGACAAACGCGCACAGTCAAAACAAGTAAACTAAAAAAAATATAGATGGAGTGCCTATTATATAATATAATTACTAATAATATTATAGCTATACTACATATTGTCAAAATTGTAAATAGCGTCAAATTTCAGGTGAGCAAACAAAAAATACAGAGAGTACTCTATTTTTTTAAATAACTCACTTATATTCATGTTAAAAATTTAGCGATTTGACCATGCATGCATATTTACATTAGTTATTATTATACATGAAAAAACTGCATATGATTGTGAGAGATTTTAATAGATTCATCTCAATGTGTAGCTTTAGAATATTCGATTTTCATAATATACACAAATCTCTAATTAAAGATACTAACAGTTAAAGGTGTGTATGGGAGACTATGAAAAAGCAAATAGACAGATAAATAACTATAAAGAAAGTACTACTAACTAATACATAATTATTATTACATAAATGTAGCAAAAAAAAGACTAATTAATACATAAAATAATAATGTACAAATTTATTAATTTATACATTTTACTTATAATTTAAATATAAATTCAACTTAATGAATGAAGTAGATGTAAAATTAAAAATGGATGGTCCATATTACACAAGTTATGGTGGCTACAATGTTATTGTAGCCATTGTAAAATTGTCCATAATTTATATAATATTTGATATTTAATACTCCTTCTGTTTTTTAAGTTCACTCATTTCAAATCTTGACACTATTCATAATTGGAGAGAATCTTCAAAATTCTTCACAATATATAAGAAAAAATAGTCATGTAGACCCTTTTTTTATTCTTCTCAATGAGTAATGTATTAATATTCCATCGTAATAATTTTTACTAATACGTAATAAAAGATATTTAAGGTACAAGAAGTGCATCAACAAACGATGCAGTAAAAACAGGAAGAATAAAATATAGATGGAATACCTGTTAGGTTATAGTATAATATTACTAGGAATAATATTATAGTAATACTACATAGTGCCAAAATTGTAAATAGTGGTAAAATTCGAGTGAGAAAACTAAAAGAATGCCGAGAAAGTAATTTATGTTCTTTTACCTAACTCACTTGGAATAGTCAAATCAGAATTTTAAAAAGTTGACCAAGCATGCAGGTTTACATTAGTTATTATTATACATAAAAAAACTACATATCATTGTGAAAAAATTTTCATTTATTCAACTCGATGTGTTGCTTTAAAATATTTAATTTTAATAATCTCTAATTAAAGATATTAACCGTTAAAGGTGTGTATTGGAGACTATTCAAAAACAAATAGATAGATCAATAACTATCAATAAAGTATAGTTATTATTTCATAAATATAGTAGAAAATAAGAAAAAAGCTAATAAGTCAAAATTAGGTGTATATAAGGTATGACGATCGAGTTCTAACCAGATGTAACAACTTCCAATTAGGTCCAATAAAATTTAATTAAATTAGAGTTAATAATGTCAAATAAGCTCAAATCAGGTCTAATAAGTGTAAGAAATTTCAAGTGAAAATAAGGGATTCTCAATCTGCCACGCATCAGGCCATGCCAGGGGATGAAACCCTTAAGTACTTTATGAGTGAGGTTTCCATTATCTAGGCCCAACCCTAAGGGGTGTTCAAAGGGGCGGTTGCCTAGAGCCCATAAAATAAGGGGCCAATTTTTGCAAAATAGTCCTAAGGTTCAGAACCATCAGATAATAGGTTTTGAGATGAATACCCGTGACTCGTGAGATCGTGAGTTTCCTTCCCTATTTGGGCAATCTCAAATCTCAATCACCTCTGAAACTCTGACACAAACCCTTCACAATTCCTTCCTTTTTTCTCCATTAACATACGTTTTTCTAGAAAATAAACAAGAGAGAGAAAGAGAAGTTGCAAAAATGGTGATGACCTTAAGAAAATGGGTTCCTTCAATTTTACCACTGAGTATGAAATGAAGAAAACCCCAAAAACCAGAGTTAAGAATACGAGGACCTCAAGTTTCAAGTTTTTCACCTTTTAAGGACTTGTATATTTTTTTTACCCTTTAGGACCTGGGGTTAGAAATCAGGCAACTTAACCCACCGTTAGCTCACCTAAAATCTTACTGATAAAAAAACCTAAAATGTTATCATTAGAAGCAGTATAGTACGAGTATAGTAAAACGATATGGGAACCAAAAAAAGGGCAGCTTCCTTCAACCATCATTCCATCAATATTCATTTCCTCCAAAACTTCTAACATTAGTGCCCGTAAGAATACAGTGAAGCAACTAGAAACAAGAACTCAACGTTTATTATCAATGACTCAAGCTCGATGATCAGAAGTCATATTATTTAATGCAAACAATGTCATTGCAATGCCCACAAAAACCATAATTAACAGTATAGAAGAATTTGGCTAATTAACCAAAATTTCTCTTTCAAGCAATTAAGCGAACATCTTGTGTGCAACCTACTAGATGCTTAATTCAAGAAAACGCGTTGATAAAATGCAACCTCATCAAAACTGAAAATATTCTGAATGTAATGGAAATTTCAAAACTGTAATTGCCAATTGGTAGTTTATGAATGTAAGACATTTGAATAAGCCCATTTAACATTGTCACTACCATTTTTAGATGCCCATTAACATTTATTATGGTACATTGTATTAGACCTCATAAGGTTTAATTTGGTTTTAACATGAAAGCCCAACAAGAGCATGAAGCCCAGTGGATAAAGTCAACACAAGTCAAAGTCAATAAGAGGAGATTGCCAAGACCATCAGCAGATGAAAGTCAAGAATGATAAGCGTACGAGTAATTAAAGAGCAATCATTAAACGAATCCACATAAGGAAGAACGTGTAAGGCTACAGTTGTTCAGCGCCAGAAAACGGTTGAAGGTTTGAATCAAAGATGATTCAAATGTTTTCACTCCAAGTAAGCACGGAAGTTACGCATCATGATTCTCTATAAATAGAAGAGCGATCATCAAGCAAACAACAACAACACACAAAACAACTTGCAAATTACTCTTTTCTTAGCGTAGCCTAGCTCTAGCCTAGCCAACCCCCTTATGGGGTTATAGTTTAGTCCTTAGACGTAGAACATGTTCTGGTGACGAGTCCTGTAATTCTTCGATTGAAGCAAGGAACCATGGAGGTAACTCCCTTCGTGTCTTCCCTTTAGTTGTCCAGCCTGGCTTATCCCCCTATGGGTTGTAAAATTCTTTCCCAAATGTTTGTGGCAAGTATTGGAATGTTGTGCTTTAATTAATAGATTAATTATTGTTTGCTCTATTTATTGAGTTTCACCTGAATTTATTAGGCGTTGTGGTTTAATCCTAAATTAAATTGCAACAATGTACGTTAGCAAGGTTTTATCTAATTAAAACCGGTAACCCCCAGGGGCTAAGTCTCCCGTGACATTCAGTACCAAACTACTGGGTGTGCATTTACTTGTTTGCAAAGTCAACCAACTGATTTTGCACCAACAAGTTTTTTGCCGACCACAGTGGGAGAAGAAGATTCATACACATTGTGAACTTTCTTCTTCATACTTTCGAAAAACCAACTGTAAGATAAAAACGGTTGCTTTTACGAAAATGCCGGATACACGTTCTAAAACGAATAAGGAAGTTGCTCAGGAGGGAACAAGTTTCCAAAATATGAAAATATGTTATTCAACTCCTCCGGAAAATAGGGCACATGGTAACAATGGTGAATCAGTTCACCATACTCATGAAGAGTTAAATGGAGAGACCCCACAAAGGGAAAGCTCATCTCCAGGTAATACTGGTCGTGGACTTGAACAACAAATGTATGGAAAATTTATAGAAATAGTAAAGAATTACTGTTAGAAGCCAGGGAGAGTCAGAGACAACAATTTGACTCCAACTATAGGACTCTAGCCCACGAATCTGCCAGGGTCTTCACAGATATCCTCCAAAGGATAAGTGAGGAGAATTGAGAGATCAACTCTAGGCAGATCGACAGAATACTTGTAGATATCATTGATACTATGAGTGCAACTTTCACGGCAATGTCGACATCTCTTGCCACTGAAGTAGTTACTCGTCTAGAACCACTAGTCGAAAAATACTATCAGTTAAATGAGAAACTAGTTAAGGCCTTAGAAGAGGCCCCTTTGAATAGAGCAAGAGGAAATCCTGGTATAGAGCCAGATGTTCTTCCACTAGGTTACCCTCCGAGGGTACATTTCTTCCACCCTGAAAATAGAGATATACTTATTTCAGGCGATCCACAAACTTCCTCTCATGCACACCAAACAAGGGCCATACCCTTGAGTCATGGAGAGGGTAATCATGGGAACGTTGGGAGAAGTGGTGAAATGGCAGCGGGCGTGGAGCCAGGCTGGCACCAGGCATCAGGACATCACCAACCTTTGTTTTCCATTGGTGGTGGACAAATTGGTGACACCACACATCAATTTGGACCATCACAGGGAGGACAAAGGCAGGATGCTTTTGTTACAAATAACAATAGTATACCGTATGCGCATGCACCTTTCAACCAGCCAAATGTGGCTGGAAGTCCTTCTTTACCCTATGGTTACACGCCTCAGAACCAACCAAATATGGCTGGTACGTCACATTATGGGAATACCCCGGGGTATAATCAACCCCAAGCTCCATTTGCCCAAGCAACTGACGCTCGTCAATAGAGGATGCCCACAAATGGGCAAACATTCCCACCGTAAATGGCGCAAGGTGCAACCAATCCTGCTTTTATGTAATACCAGGAGACTCCTATGGGAGGTTATCAAAATCAACCTTTCAATCCTAACCCCAATCCTGTATATGATCACACGGGAAACATGGGAAATGGGAAGATGGGATATCCAAGAATACAAATGCATCAGGATCAATTAGCAGCACAAGTTGAGGCGCTAGTCCAAAGACTAGTAGGGGATTCTTCTAGGAAAAATCAGAGGCAAATTGGTCAAAAACCTTTCCCTGAATGGATTGATAAAACCAATCCATTTCCTAGAATGTTTAAGATACCTGACTTTACCTTGATCTCAGGCAATGATAGAGTTTCTGCAGAAGAGCAATTAGTTAGGTTCAATTGTCAGTGCAGGGAGGCAGCTGACAATGATTTCTTAAAACTTATAATGTTCTCCATGTCTCTTACTGATTCTGCTTTTTGGTGGTATACTAATTTACCGCCAAATTCCATTCACTCGTGGTAAGACATGCAGGTGCAATTTACAAATCATTTTGCACACACTGAGCCCGGGGTGACTTTAAGTGATTTGGCTAGAATCCAACAAAAGTTAGGAGAGTCTATAGAAGATTACCTATCTAGATTCAAAATGGCCAAGATCAGGTGTCATGTAAGCATCCCTGAAAGACAATTTGTACAAATGGCTCAAGAGGGAATGTTAATTCAGTTTCGAAAAAGGTTCGATGGTCATGCTTTTGGCGATTTTGTTGAATTAGCAGAATTGGCTGTGAGGTATGAAAGGAACCTACGAGTCGAAAAGCGCAAAGAAGACACCATAACTTCTTTGCTCAGAATGACGAGCCCTTCCACTTTAAAACTGCACAAGAAGTGGACGTGGCAGAAATCATTCAAGGAGTACCTTATAAGTGTGCTCCTCTAGAGAACAAAAGAGGAAATATACTTTTGATGCTAAGAAATCTAATGCTATTTTCGACTGGTTATTATCTAACAAAAAGATAAAACTGATAGGAAGGCATAAAGTAAGAACTGCTGAGGAAGTTAAGGGTAAAAAATACTGTAAATGGCATGATGCAGTAATACACGACACTTCTAAATGCATTGTTTTTAGAAATAAAATCCAGGATGAAATTGATAAGAAAAATATCATGTTTCCTGATGAAGAAGATATTAATATAGTTGGGATGGACGAACCATTTGAACTATTCTGTGGAATGGTATAGACTAATCATGTTTTTACTGTTACTTTACAGGCATCTCAAGCTACCGAAATAGGTAACCAACTCTTCAACAGATTGCTTGACGAAGGAATTCTGGTTATGCCAAAGATAGCCAATGAAGAGGGATTGGAGGATATGTGCAGATGGCATATGAATGGATCGCATACCACAGATCAATGCCAAGTTTTCAGAGGGTTCCTAACTAGGCAGTTAAGTCTCAAAAGACTAATTGTCTCAGAAATGGAACATCATGCCATGGGGTTAGAAATCTACAAGGCCAATTCAGTCAAAGCTAAGATGCCTGGTGGTGCCAACCTGGCTCCAATAATGCTTGAGAAAAGAGCTAAAACCTACAAAGAGGCTGCTCAGAAATTCCCATTGCAAACTAGGGCAATAGAAGGGTTGAAAGCCTTAAGAAATGGTATGTGCTCACCATGTGCAGATAGGCTAACCTTCGAAATAGTTAGAACTCAGATCATCCCAAATGATCCTACCTATGTGCCTGCATACCAGCGTCCATTCCAGAAAAGGTCCAGAAGTCAAGGACCTAGGAAACAGGACAGTCCCCAGTTCAGGCCCTATATTAAAAGGGAAGGAAAGGGAGTCAAGTCAAACTCTTGTGCATAAAATTCTTAAAAGAAGGGTGAATTCCCATGGGAACCAAGTGAAGCCAAAGATCAAGTCAGCAGCTAAGCCATGGCCATTATCGGACGTCCAAAACTTTCCTAAAAGTAGGACAATAAAGATGAAGGAGTTGAGTATGAAAGCTGATGTAGCAAGGGCGCAAATCAGCACTCAAAATGTGCAAGAATCCCTTATAGCAAACATCAGAATTGACGATGAGGCGTTACAAGCTGGAATCACTAAGTTGTTACCTTTGGAAAAGGAACAACATGATCCACCACCTATAAGGAGTGGTGACCAGCAGCCTCAGGGAAGTGACTCTCTTATGAAAGAGAATCCGTGAAATGGCTTTTTTGATGACTATGATTCAGAGTTTGGATATGAGGATTTGGACTTATTGGTTTCTGATAGCGACTTAATTCTGGATGGAGATCCACTAATGGGTGAACCTCAAACAGAAATGGGAGAGGAGCAAGACGCGCAGTGCAATGTGGTCATGCTACCAAAAGAATTCAAGAAATCAGAAGACCAACCAGAATTTCATACCAATGCTACATCATGGGCAGATGAAGTTGATAAGGAAGAAAGGGCAGGTAATTTTAAAATTACTTCTTCTCGAAGCTTGTCATCTTATTTGAATGCACCTCATAAGAAAGTGCCTAACAAAACATCTCTAAAAGCTAACCTAGAGAAATTAATCATAGATAAAATCTTTAGGTCAGTTGATGTCAATAATAAGCACACTAAAGCCTTATTCCTAAACGTAGACTTTGAGGGAGTCCGATTAGGCAAAGTATTGGTAGACACAGGAGCTACTGTGAATATTATGCCACTCTCTGTATTTAGAAAACTAGGGAAAACGAGAAAAGATTTGCATAAGATACAAATCAACATAACTGGTTTTTTTGGTTTATCTGAAAAAGTGGAAGGAATGGCTATCTTAAAGATGAGAGTTGGAACTGAAGCTACTTACACCGGTTTCTTCATAGTCGAAAATAGTACTCACTATAATGCCATACTAGGAAGAGATTGGTTACATCATAATTATGTTATTCCGTCATCACTCCATCAAATTTTAATTTTGTGGAATGGTGATACTTATGAGATGGTTCAAGCAGATGATGAAGTTTGTCTAATTACATCTCCTGATTCTGTCTTTGTTAGGGACTCTCTAAAGTCAGTTCCTACCATCAAAATTGAGGTTGCTCTACAACTTCAGTCACAAACACACCAAGAAGTAGAAAACTCAGGTGCAATTCTCATTGAAGAAGTTAATGACACCCTAGAAGTTGAAGACATTCAATCAAAATGTGAATATATTTAACAGGCGCCAGACTATGATCAACCCTTAGCTCTCATTAGTTTGTAGAGTTTAGGATGTATTTTCCTTATAAAAGTTTATTATGATTATAAACCAGGAAGAATGATGTAATGGGTTTACCCCTATTGTTGATCAAGTAATGAAAGATTTAGTTTTTAGAAAATACCAAGAGGATTTTCTTATAAATTCTAATGCATGTTGCTCAACTTTACACGAAACTGAATCCTTAGAAGAGGAGGATGAGAAAGTATGGGCTAAAAGTGAGGATATTAAACAAGAGGTTCATGATCCACTAGAGGAAATAAATTTAGGGGATAATGAAAATCCACGAGTTACTTACATAAGTAAGCTCCTCACTAACCAAGAAAAGCAGGAAATCATTAAGATTCTAAAATAATTTAAGGACTGTTTTGCTTGGGAACATCACGAAATGCCTGGAATTGATAGGAAAATAATAGAGCATAAATTGCCTATCAAAGAAGTATTCAAGCCTGTGGCATAAAGTCCTAGAAGACTGGCGCCTGAACTAACAGAGCCTATACAAGAGGAAATAAACAAACTCCTCAAGGCAGAGTTCAAAAGGCCTTGCCAATATGCTGACTGGATCTCCAATATAGTTCCAGTAGTTAAGAAAAATGGCAAAATACGAATCTGCATTGATTTTAGGGACTTAAACAAAGCTACCCCGAAAGATTAATACCCTATGCCAGTGGCTGATCTCCTAATAGATGCAGCATCAAGATATGAATACATATCTTCCATGGATGGGTATGCAGGGTATCACCAATTAAGGATTGCACATGAAGACTGTAATAAAACGGCCTTCAGATTTCCAAAATCATTAGGCTTGTTTGAATATGTAGCCATGCCATTTGGATTGAAAAATGCTGGAGCCACATATCAACGAGCAATGGATGCTATCTTTAAGGACATGATTGGTAAAATCATGGAGGTTTATGTGGATGACATCCTGGTAAAATCAAATGATTTCATAAAACATAAAGAACATTTGATTAAGTCATTCACTAGAATGAGAGAGTATCACCTAAAAATGAACCCACTCAAATGTGCATTCGGAGTTAAAGCTAGTAACTTTTTGGGATTCCTCATTCATAAAAATGGAATGGAAATTGACCAAAAAAGGCAAAAGCAGTGTTGGCTGCCAAGCCACCCTCTAAAAAGAAGGAACTGCAAAGATTCCTTGGGCTGGTTAATTATGTTAGAAGATTCATGGCCAACATAGCAGGAAAAACTAAAAATTTTTCACCTTTGCTAAGATTAAAACATGAACCAGAGTTTAAATGGAACGAGGAGCATCAAATGGCTTTTGATCAAATCAAACAAGATTTGGCAAGCCCTCCCGTATTGATACCTCCAAGACAGAATGGGAAGCCATTAAGGTTATACCTATCTGCTTGTGAAGATTCCATTGGTAGTCTCCTTACTCAAGAAAATGAGAAGGGACATGAGCAGGCTATATTCTATTGGGGTTTTCTACGTTATACCCTTGTGTTTTTTGAATCTCTTCATTGTACCCCAACCTTTTGAAAATTACACACGGTACCCTCAAACTTACTTTTTTTAATGCACAATGTCCCTACCGCTTATTATACGTCATTAATTTCGTCTACTTTTTATAATCTAGTGGAGCTAATCTAATTTGTGAATATTCCCTACATGCGTTAAACTATGTATAAGTTAAATTAGTTCCAATAAATTAAAAAATTAAACGAAATTAATGACATATAATCAGCGGTAGGGGCAATCGTGTATTAAATAAGGTAACCTTAAGGGTACCGTGTGGAATTTTTAAAAGGTTGGGGTACAACGTAAAAATTGAAGAAACACAAGGGTATAACATAGAAAAACCCTATTCTATTTAAGTAGGATCTTGCATGACACTGAGAAAAGGTATACCATGGCGGAAAAATGGTGTTTGTGCTTGTATGATGCATCCATCAAGCTCATACATTATTTCATGGCCTTTACAGTGGAAGTAATATTTCCAACAGATGTCATAAAGTATATGATATCTCAGCCTTTTCTAAAAGGAAGGCAAAGCAATTGTAGTCTACATTTACTTCAGTTCGACCTAATGTATGTGCCACAAAAGGCAGTAAAAGGTCAAGCTTTAGCTGACTTCTTGGCAACCCATCCATGTTGTGACTCAGGAATCATTAATGAAGATATCCTTCCATGGGTTTTGTTCTTTGATGGATCCAATACCAGAGAAACGGCAGGAGCTGGAATATATATTTTATCTCCTGATTGGATTCCAACTAAACTAGCAGTAGCCCTGAAGGGTCCATGCACGAACAATAGAGCTGAATATGAAGCTTTATTAATTGGATTAGACATGTTGCTAGAATTGGGAGCTAAGAAAGCAAAGATATATGGAGATTCTCAATTAGTCATTTATCAAATAAATGAGGAGTTCAAAAGTATATCGCTAGTATCTCAGGAATATGGTAAGAAAGTACAAAAGTTGTCTAAACAATTTAAGGAAATCGCCTTCATACACATTCCTAGAGAAGAAAACAAGGTAGCAGATCAGCTATCCCAAATAGCTTCTGCTAGAGAGGAGATACCTTCACAAAATGAAGATATCATTCTCCAAGAGAAAGTCCTAGTACCTCTCATTGAGCTCGATCAAAAAAGATTAAGGAGGGAGATGGACCGGAGAAACAAAATTATTCATTATCTTCAGGACCCAACTGGGACAAAAGTGCCAAATAGAGTGAAAATGGCAATAACTAAGTTTTGCATGCAATTCGGTGAATTACATAGAAAGGATCCTGAAGGATTACTTTTGAAATGTGTGGATGCTGGAGAGGCTCTGACCCTCATGGCAGAAATTCACCAGGGGTTATGTGGTACTTATCAAAACGGTCTAAGAATGAGATGGATGTTGCACGAACATGGCTTCTATTGGCCTACAATGAGAAAGGATTGTATAGACTATGCTAAAGGCTGCAAAAGATGTCAAAAGTTTGGGCCTATCAGCAGGGCACCAGCTTCAGAACTTCAGTACATTATTAAACCTTGGCCTTTCAGAGGATAGGCAGTAGATGCCGTAGGAGAAATCAATCCTGCATCCTCTAAAAAGCATTCATACATCCTACTGGTAACTGATTACTTCACCAAATGGGTGGAGGCTCAGGCTTTCAACAGGCTCAATACTCAAGTTGTCATAAATTTCTTGGAAGAAAAAATCTTTACAAGGTTTGGAATTCCAGAAACTATAACCTTTTATCAAGCCACAATTTTTAGAAATCCTGATCTACTGGAATATCTTAACCAGTTTGGGGTTACGAAATTGCATTCAACGCCTTACTATAATCAAGAAAATGGTCAAGCTGAAGCTACCAATAAGATCATAGTCAAGGGGATCTCAAAACTCATAGATAATAACCCAAGAAAATGGGATGAGTTGTTGCTATACGCCCTATGGGCCTACAGGACCTCTAAAAGGGAAGCAACAGGGGTTACACCTTTTAACTTAGTTTATGGGCATACTCCAGTGATCCCAGCTGAAGTGAATGTAAGATCATCAAGGGTAGCCCAACAAATGGGATTATCAGGAGATGACTATTCACAGGCGATGAATATTGAAATTATGGATGCTCTAGAAGCTAAGGAAGAAGCCCTAGCCAAAATGAGAATCCAGAAAGAAAAAGTTGACAGGGCCTACAACAAAAAAGTAGTGCCCAAAGAATTCCAGGAGAATGATAAGGTGTGGAAAATATTCCTGCCAGAAGCAGCTTACAAAGATCCACAGTTAGGGAAATGGTCACCTAAGTGGCAGGGCCCTTTCATCATTCATAAGAAAATGTCTGGAAATGCATATCTATTAAAGGATATAGATGGCAACATAAAAGATAGAGCCTTGAATGGCAAATTTCTAAAGAAATATCACCCATCTATATAGGAACAACATGATCCTGTGTTTCAACAGAAACATGCAGAATTGTTTCAAACAGCAAGGGATCATTAAAATTACAACATTAATAATAATGTTACTAGACATTCCAACATTGTCTAACAGCTAAACTAAGGTGTTTTATGGCAGACCAAGCATTACAGAGTTTTTTCCTTTTGGAGAATCAAGCTTTGTTGTACTGCCATATCTTTGAACATCTCTTGCCTCGAGCAAGGTTTGCTCGCCCTTGGTGTAATTTTTCCTCTTCAGTTACAATGGAGCTTTGGAGGGAAGACTTTTCATGAACAATATTAACCTCCTCTTTATCTATCTCAGCTATGCGATTTTGTAAAAATTATCTCTCCTCAGAAAGAAGTTTCAGTTTCTGATCACAAGAACTCAAGTAATCTTGGATCTACTTACTGAAATTTTTAAAGGATTTAGCCTGGACTTCCAAAGAAGTTTCCTCTTCCTGAAGTTTCTGAACTGAGAATTTTGGAGGTTGGACTCTTGATTCAGCAGTACTTTGTTGAAGAATAAGAGTTTCTTTAACATAATCAAGATAAGGCATCCAGTATTCAAAGCCTTGAGAAAGCAGGGATTCCAAAATTTGCTTAAGAGCCTACGCAGAAGCCTGATCATAAGGGTTGCTGGTTAAGGTTAAGTAGAGATTCCAGATTTTATCATCTTGTTTTATGTGTGCCGATGACTTATCGCTGGAATGATCACTGTTGGCCAAAGTGGGTTGATCACTTACAGGTTGATCCCTTACAATAATAGCTGTCTGCAGACTAATTTCTTTCCTTCCATCAGACTCTTTCATCACACTTGCTCCTTGAATGCTTCCCTCTGCATCATAAAGAAGAGAAGTCAAGTTAGCAAGAGAGTGAAGTCTGGTATTATGAGGACATGGACTCATATAGAGGAAATCTAAAATGAATTCATGAGGAAAGAAGGGCAGACCAGTCCCTGAAGTAGATGCTGAAGTTGATGAAGAGCCTTTGCAAACGAGGTAATTACAAGGTCGATCTTGCTCCGCAAAGGTGTAACCTCTAAAGGGACGATAGTCTTTGGAACTTCATCTTTAGCAATAGAAGGAATTGCTATGACAATATCCAAAGGACTTGGTTCCAAGGCATTTTCGTCAAGATGATAAAATAATTCCTCTTCAGGAGATTCCACATCAAAATGCGCAGTTTCTTCTAACTAGGGGGCAGTACACCCTTCCAAAGAAAGGGTAGCCACATTTTCCAACTGGGGGGCAACACCACTTGAGATGGGATGATTGATGACAAATTCATCAATAGAGCCACCCTTTGAAGCTAACTCTGGATCAGCTACCTGGGGAGCATCTCCTGGAGCATTGCTGATAGAACCAAGAAGTGATGATTTCTTAAAAGAAGGGTCACTAATAATCTTAGGCTCATGATCATCAGCACCAGAGGAACCTGGAACAAATTAACCAGTATGCTAAGAAAAGTGAAACTTCTCATAAAAGGAGTAAAAGTCAGATTCTTACTTGCTTTAACTCTTGGTTTCCTTTTGAAAATCTGAGATATGGTTTTGTCATCATCTTCATCAGAGGAGATGGTATACTGTGGTATTTTTGAACAAACCTCTAACTTAGGACGTTTACTATAGGAATGCCTTAAAGGTTTGGAGGCAGAAATACAACCATGATCTTTCTTCTTAGAAGCCTTCTTAAAAGGCTCAGGTTGCTCCACTAACCCTTCGGGTTGGGTGTCCTTAGAAGCAGAGAGAGAAATATAATCTCTTTTCCTTGCAACTCTTTTGAAAGGGTAAATCTGCTCCAGTGGTCCCATGGATTGAATGTCATCCACAGATTGAACATCTCCATAGGAGATCCCTTGTTCATAAGCAGCATCATCTTCATCCTCTGAAGAGGTATGAGGAGGAACCCTTTTGTCTATGGTATTCCAATAGAGCTTGTCATATCTAGACTCCATTGTCATACCATCAGGCACCCTTAACTTCTTCTTGCCAGCTTTTGCTAAAAAGTCAGAAGTAGAGCATAAAGAAGGTTTAGTAATATTCACTCCTATAAAAAGTTATAAAATAACTAAGGAAGGAAAATTACTTACAGCCTAAGAAGAGCTGATCCTCAAAGTTCGCCAAAGCATCAGAACACATTGAGTCATTTGGGAAAACATAATCCCACCACAGATGGAAGCCTCTAACAGCTTTAGTGATCCATTTCCAAGGAGATATGGACATGGAAGTAAGGCCAAGAGTTCTGCTCTGAAGGGCTCTACCTTCTTCAAAACGACCCCTTGAAGTCCAAGGATCATTACGGGTCAAGAAGTAAGGAATAGCTAGTGTTTGGACCAATCCAAATTGTCAAGCCACTAGTTGTGGGTTATAAGCCTCAAAGCCAAAATATTCAGGCTCAGCAGCTATTAAATCCCTTGACCTAAGAACACTACCCCAAAAGTTTCCACTCCCTAGGGAACCAGAGTGGATGTTCAGGGATTTTAGCCAAGAAGGCATTGTTTGATGGCGCCAAGTTTCATCTGCAACAGAAACAACCATCTTATTCGGAAAAATATTCCAGACACCAGGATTGGACTTAGAAACCAAGAAGTATGAAAAAAATAAACTTGGATGCCAAACTTCGTCTGGAGATATGAGATTAAAGCTGGCTTCACCATAACAGCTACAATCATCAAGACTTGAGAGGAACACAAGGGGATCAAAAGAAAGATTTTCCTCCTCTGAACCCTTAGATGCTTTAAAAGTAGAAAAGGGGTTGATAACCATTAGACAGGGTAGATACATATGACTCCAACAAGTCAAGAGCCAAAGGGGTCCGAATCCCTTGTCAGTAGAGAATATGAGAGATTCAGAGGTATGAATTCTAAAACCTTTGAAAGATTCTCTACTCCTGAAAAGACATCTATAAAGTGGTCCTAATAGAACAGGAGCCAAAGCTACTTCTTCAGAAGTAGAGGAGATGTTAACAGCTAAAGATAGCCATAATGTTACTACTCCTCCAGCTCTAGACATCATCAATTTGGAGAAAGCAAAGGTGAAAAAAAGTACTTCCTCTTGAGAAGTAACTTCCTCATTAGTATCCTTATTGAGGAAGAAATTAACAAATTTCTGAAAGCCACACTTGCTAGCACTAGCAGAAGGACAAGCAATCTGGCGAAAAGTTGATAAGCATTGACTGTACAGTTGATTGTGTTCTTTAACATGGTGAAAGATAGGAAGTTCAATTCCATATTTACCTGTTGGAGAATTCCCAGTAATACAAGCAATATCAGCTAATGTCACAGTCATTGATCCCCATCGGAACAAGAAGCAGTTGATGGCAGGGTCCCAGTATGCCAGTAAGGCAGTAGATATAGCTCCATCAAAAGGGATGGATTCATAAGAAGCTAGTCTTAAGAAGGGCAATATTTTATTTTTGGACCATTTGTCATGAAAAGGATTCAGTCGCAAAAACCATGCTCTTGCATCCGCTCCTGAAATCCAACCTTTAAAAGGTTTGCTGGTCAAAGGCCAATGTAGATGTTGAAGGGATTTTGGGGCGAATGGAAGCATTCTAGGCTTATTATCTTCTAAAAAATTATGGTCCAAGAATGGGTAGCACTGTTGCACTAAGACAAGTTGGCGCTTTGGTTTTTGAATCTTGAAAGGAAAACAAGGACCAATAGTGGCAATTCTCTCCTCCAAAGGAGTACTAGAGTCAGAGCTTTTGTTCACATACCAGAACACTTGAGACTTATAAGTCTCAAGGTTCACTCTAATGGCGTTGCATAATTCACGGGCTGCCTCAGATTGAATGGCATCACGTTTCTTAGCAAGTGCTTCACGAATTTCATCCTCACGAATTCTTTCACTAGACATGGTGAATTGAAATTTGAATTGAAATTTGGTGATGGTTATGAATTTTTTAGAAAAAGAATTAAATTTGTCTGAAACTCTCCGATCTTACTGAAATCATTGAAAATGGTATTAATGGAGAAGACAACTAAAATAGAACAGTAAAAGAGAACACGTGCATAATACGTGATACGTTTTATTTTGGATCATGTGTAATTGGGTCAAGATAAAGCCTAGTTTTAACAAATTAAAACATAAGGTCCTGGAGTCATCTAAAAGCCCATTTTCAAAGGGCACGTGATTTAAAGGCCCATTTCTGAAGAACAGTTACTCTAAAGCCCATTTCCAAAGGGAGTAACTTTCCATTTTTCAAGAGACGGTAAATCTCATTATAAAAAGGGGTAAGTGTAAGGAAATCTTCACATTACTCATCTCTTGAAAGCATCATCTCCAAAAAACCCTTTCATCTCCTAACCTTCCCAAAAACTTCCATCTCCAAAAATAGATGTGCCTCAATCATCTGTTGAATCCTGTATCACAGAGGTTCAAGAGGTCAACCCACAAGAGGTTGACTAACCCTTCATCCCTCCTCTAGAAATACTGGAAGAGAGAGAAGATGAAGAGGAGGAAGAAGAGGAAGAAGTAGAAGATGAGGAGGGCACCCCTCCATCATCAGACAAATCTGATGATGATGAAGAGGATGAGGATGAAGATGATGACGAACCCACCGCCAAGCGGATGAGGGTCGACGAGGAAGATCTCCTGGAAGAACCCTTCGCCAGAGAAGAACGCTTCTTCTATCCTAGTGGCGATGACTCCAGCGACGCCGCTGCTGGAGATGATGAGCAGGATGAAGACACCGATGGCGACAAGCCACGGTCTCCAAAGGATTAAACATAGGCCTAGAGTTTAGAATTCAAAAATTCTAAACGAATTTTGTAAATTTTTATCCTAAGATAAAAAAAAATTATCTAGGTTGTAAATTTCCTTTTTCAATTAATATAATTTCTCAACTCAGTCCAAGTTTCTTTTATCTTATATCTGGTTTGCATTGTTTATTTTGCCCAATCAAAATTGTGTGAATTAAATTATATTGTGTTATTCAAAAATAACTGTCAAAATAAATAATGCAAAATTCACAGTTAAAATTAAATAAAAAAAAGAAATAAAGTGACTCTTGGGATGCTAGTCCGGGAAATGACTTGTTGGTAAGAAGTAACATCAAAAAGTAATAATTACCATCTAACTCCACACGTCACCAATGACCAATCCCTAGCAGTGACAAGACATATTAAGGAGTTAATGGGCAAGCCCATTCCTATCCACTAGGGCCATGACTTAAAGTTATTAAGATCAGTTATAAAAATAACTGGAACAAATTAAGATCAGTTATAAAAATATAACGTGGTACAATCATCTAAACAGATAATACCAATCGCTCCATTAACCCCTAACAAATAGGGACAACGGTTATAATTATCATATTATAAATATGCTACCTTAACCTTGAGCATTTTTTACTCATAATATTTTTACTCTACCATCAACAAATCCAAAAACATATGTGAGTATGACTAACCAACAGGATGTTCCTCTACCATTTCCCGGTGAATGTTGGAGGCACCGGTTCAATAAGGACATCATACAACAGGATTGGGAAGAGTTTAGAGAAGAGGAGATGAAAAAATGGGAACTCAAAATCATAAGATTCTACGGAAAAGACCCAAAGGTCCAATCTGGAGATTCCGAGGAGCAAAGGCCTAGTGCAACCATAATGGGGAGGGATATTGACTTCCTAGCATTGAATCTATGGCCAAAAATGGAAAAGGGGGATTTATTAAAACTCCTAAGCATTTGCAAGGCATGGGGAAAGGGCATTGCAAAACAACATTTTCTGCCTGAACTCACACTAAAGTATCACAGGTCCATAGTATGTGAAAGCAGTTTGGGCGTGTTCACTAGAAAGTATAGGGTAGTCGAAGTGGATGAAAATACGAGTTTCAAAAAACTCATATAATACAAATGTACATGTATCTTATGGCAAGAGTACTTATTAGGAAGGGGCATCCCTATGCTATTGAATGAGGATTACTCTGATGATGATGATCCTGACGTTGATGAACATGAGGAGTCACAAATCACCATCAGTTTCGCTCATCTCCGCTCTTGATCGATCAAGTAGCATGACAGATATTTAGTAATCCTAGTCATCGTATGCAGTTTAAATTTTCTTTAATAAACTATGTACTTAGTATTAATATCGTTGATGACTGTTTTCTCATGATTTACTTCATTTATGGAATAAATCTTATTTTATTCAATGTACTTCCATATCAAGTACTAATTGCAGACTTGGTTGTTATTCACAAAATGTATAATGAATCTAAGGAAGTAAGTATAGGCCCAAGTGCCTAAAAAGTGATATATTAATTTTAAGACTTATCAACAAATTGGTAATCTTATAATAAATAATAGTCAATTAAAAATCCATAAACTTCTCGAAAAAAGAGGTCAAAGTACTCAATTACTCACTGACCCTAGAAGAATATTGAAAATAGCCGTTAAATAAAATGACTTGGTTATTTAAAGGGATTTGGCCATAGCTCCCCACCATCACATTTTCATTTCAAAAAATTAAAATGGATTATGAAGCATATGCAAACTTGGCAGCCGAGTTTGATGATGATTGTTTCAATCATCACTTCGCCCTCAACATCATAAAGGAAGACAAAGAAGCCTTCATCACAAATGAGAGGGCTAGATGGGCAGAACAAATGACGCGCATCTTTGGCGATGCACCTGTAATGGAGCCAGAAGACCCTGGGCTGGTGGAGTCAAGCGCTACAAAAATCGGTATAGATATCGATATTTTGTCCACCCACATATGGCCCAAATTAGACGGGGAATCACCAAACAAACTGCTAACTGTTTGTAAGAAGTGGGGCAAGGAAGTTTCCACTATCTTGAACTTCCCAAGGCCTCAAAGGCTGAATTGGGTCTATGCCAAGAGTTTAACTCTTTCCTGCACTCAGACCTCCCTCAAAGTGGTGAGGGCAGAAGAGGGCCAAGATGAAAATCAGGGAAGGATAGTCCTTTTTAAGTGTGTTTGCCAACTATGGGAGCTGTTGGCCCAAGAATATTTCCTTCCTTGGATGTATATCGCACTGATCGACAGGAGATACGCCTGGGATAACAGCTACCATAGGATTATCTTTAAGGCAAGGTTCAACAACTCCCCTGGAGAAGATTACTACTTTACAGTTATTGGGAGTAGTGTAGGGCGCGAGTTGGAAATCAACGAATGTAATGCTATGATAAACATAGTATGTAAAAATCACTTCCAAATGTTGTCTCTAGACCCAAGCATGTTTAATTAAAATGTAACTAATGATTTTATCTTCATAAAGATAAATCATTTTATCAATGTTATGAAATTACCCCAAATGGTAATCTTATTAAATATATTTTCACATATTTGCAATGACTTAATTATTTTGACATCAGTTTTAGGTCACCAAAGTGAAATAGAAACAAACACGTGTCCAATTAAGACTCACATCCCTTAAGAAACTGCTCTAATAAAGTTAAGTGGTAGGGAGAATTATTGAACAGTTACGGCATCAAAATGCTTTATATATATATATATATATATATATATATATATATATATATATATATATATATATATATATATATATATGTGTGTGTGTGTAACCTATAAAAAACTCAAAATTTTAATTAAAATGGATTGCACATATAACCACATCTTTCGCCAAACTGCTCCAGAACATATGCCATATCCATCAAAATGCCCAAATTTTCACAAGGCATTGAATGTTATATCTGGAGATAAAGATGAATTTCTTAAGAATGAAGCCACCAAATTGGTTTCTTCTATCCAAAAATATTTTCGGGGACAATCTGTCATAAAACGAGGATCCGAAAGATAAAAAGGGATCTAAGGCCTTCGAAATAGGGTCCAATTTAGATCTCATGAAAGAATGGATATTTCCTAAACTTGAAAGGAATGATCAGGTCACATCTCTTCTGGTTTGCAAATCATGGGGCAAAGTCATTATGGAAGAAATGTGGAAACCTAACATGCCTTGGAGATATCTAAAGAGGCTTTTTGTTAAGGGAACAACAAAGAAAGTAAAAATCTATAGATTGATGGATGGGTCATCATCAAGAGATTTGGTACACTACAAATGTGCATGTCAAATTTGGTATGATCTCATGACATATGATGTAAGTCCTTGTTGGTTATCTCCAAATGATCCTACAAGTTCGCATCTTGAAAAAAAAATTTTAATGGATTTCACAATGGCTAGAAAGAAAAGGGAAGGAATGCACGAAAGGTTATTCTTCTCAACCAAATTCAGTCATCCTAAAAGGACGTTCATCGATCATCTTAGAACAATGGAAGAAGTCACATTCAAAATGCTACTGGATGACATTGACTATAACCATTGAAAATCATTCTCTGCTCATAATTTGTGGGTGCTGACTGCTGAGTACATTACTCCACAAATCAGGGGGGCAATTTGTTACTACCATTTTTAGATGCCCATTAATATTTATTATGGTACATTGTATTAGACCTCAAAAGGTTTAATTTGGTTTTAACATGAAAGCCCAACAAGAGCATGAAGCCCAGTGGATAAAGTTAACACAAGTCAAAGTCAATAATAGGAGATTGCCAAGACCATCAGCAGATGAAAGTCAAGAATGATAAGCGTACGAGTAATTAAAGAGCAATCATTAAACGAATCCACATAAGGAATAACGTCTAAGGCTACAGTTGTTCAGCGCCAGAAAACGGTTGAAGGTTTGAATCAAAGATGATTCAAATGTTTTCCCTCCAAGTAAGCACGGAAGTTACGCATCATGCTTCTCTATAAATAGAAGAGCGATCATCAAGCAAACAACAACAACACACAAAACAACTTGCAAATTACTATTTTTTTAGCGTAGCCTAACTCTAGCCTAGCCAACCCCCTTATGGGGTTATAGTTTAGTCCTTAGACGTAGAACATGTTCTGGCGACGAGTCCTGTAATTCTCCAATTAAAGTAAGGAACCATGGAGGTAACTCCCTTCGTGTCTTCCCTTTAGTTGTCCAACCCGGCTTATCCCCCATGTGTTGTAAAATTCTTACCTAAAAGTTTGTGGCATGTATGGGAACGTTGTGCTTTAATTAATAGATTAATTATTGTTTGCTCTATTTATTGCGTTTCGCCTGAATTTATTAGGCGTTGTGGTTTAATCCTAAATTAAATTGCAACAAAGTACGTTAGCAAGGTTTTATCTAATTAAAACCGGTAACCCCCAGGGGCTATGTCTCCCGTGACATTCAGTACCAAACTACTTGGGTGTGCATTGACTTGTTTGCAAAGTCAACCAACCGATTTTGCACCAACAAACATGAAAAAGTTTCGCAAGCTAAAGTGAATTTCTTTGGAAGCTTCTAATGCTTGCTTATGAGATCCTTTCAAGGGAAGCTTTCTAAGAAACATTAGCAAGATTCCCCTAAAAAAAAGAAACATTAGCAAGATTGTGTTTGAATTTACAGTCGGAACCGTTGAATGAATTTTGCTAGAAATTATGAAAAATCCTAGAATTTTGAGGAAAACACAAGAATTGATAGGGTAAAAAAATGACAACACTGATTAAGATTTTGTAATATAATGGAAGAGTTGAATTAGAAAAGAATTAGAGCGAATTTGAGACAAATATTACAAAAAAAATGGATTTGTGATTGAAAAATAAGTTTTTTTTTTTATTTGGAGGTTAAAAAAGCATGCTTTGGCGATTGAAGGAATGGTGAGGTATGAGTAAGAATAACTCATGTGGGACCCATATATTAACCGAAGTTTAACTTTTATCATAAGAATTTTGTAGGTCCTCAATGGTCTTATGTGTATTAACTGTTATACTAATTTCTCAAATGTTGTTCATTTCAAACATTGGGTAGTTAGTTAATGGAATGTTATCTAGTATTGATAAATAAATTACAAAAATTACAACAATGAGCCATTGACAAATTTGTTTTTTTAAAAATAGATTCTAATGAGAATGATAGCGTAGGCCGAATAGGGTACAACAAAGGTAGAATATATATATGTATATAAAGGGCCCTCATTTATCATACCGCCCCGGACCTAAAAATTACATTACCATCCCCCCGCATGCACTCCAATCTTATTGAGTCGATTTGCGAAATGAGTTTAACGTGCAAAATTGGTCGATACATATTCGACATATGTCCATTTAGTACGTAGGTTGTTTTTTCTTTTACCTAGGTACTAAAAAATAATTGAAATAATGACTAGATCCGATATGTTTTAGTACAAGGATTCTTCTGCAAGTGATCAAATTGTATTTGTATTATTTATTTTTTCCCATACTTTAGGTTCTTCAACCTTTATTTATTTTGTCTCAACGAAAATTTCTAATTAAACAGAGGAAACTAAATTTGTGACAAAAGTTTTAGCAACTACGAGTATGAGACAAGAGGTAAGAATCAAAGATTATCACGGACATCAATATGGAAGATGTCATCCAATATTTCAAGCATTCTATTATTTCTTATTTCTTTTCATTGTTACATCATAATATCCCTAATCAAGTATCTCAAAGCAGATCAGTAACTACAAGAACATCACAAGATTATTGCATCCCTAAAAAAATAAAAATAGAAATATAACGAAACAACAATATCCTCCGAACTAACATGAAAGAAATTAAAAATAACTGAAAACAAAATTAACTTAGTTACATTTTTGCCTTATCTTTCCTACCTCAAACCGCTAATCAATGTAAACCAATGAAGAGCGGATGAATCGGATCTACCCAATTCTCATGTCCAGCTCCAAGCAATCACTACTACAAAAGCCATACATTGGAGACGCTCTTTCCTCGACGCCTAGGTATAGGCGTTAGGCAGATTATATATTCCCGCCTTTCCTCGACGCTTAAAAGCGTCGCTCGTTTTGTAGGTCGCTTTTACGCGTTGCCCAGGACACGTGCAGTGCTCGTGTTATTTAACACATCTCATAAGAGCTTAATAATCCTACTGGCCTGGGAATTGGGATATCGCGCCTAATATTTTGGAGCAACTTAAAACAAAACGAAACCCGCGCCTCTCACTCTAACTTCCCAGTACACGATTCACTCCATCTCTCATCAATCAAACCCTGATTCACTTCAATTCAATCACAATTTCACTCTTCAGTTCGTTTGCCTAGCAAAGGTATGCTTCTTGTCGTATTTTCTTATTTTTTTCCAGTTTTTCGATTCTTCCATTGAATTCAACCTCCTATCAGTCTTTTAGCAAGAAACTTCGCGAGATTGATCAATCTGGCAACGAATTTCTGGAAATCTGAATACAAGTCTTCATGTTTGTCTCGAATGATTGTCCTTTTTTCTTTCTTGCAATTATATAGCATTCAATTGGATTCTCGAATTTTCCATTCAATTATGCTATTTGATATTGAATTTTCTTGAAATTTCCATTGTAGCCGCACGCTTTACGTAATTCGGCAAGGAAATTCACAAAGCAAATTCAATTTAAAAAGGTCGAAGCCGGACCAAATTGTGGAGAGGAGTTTACCGCCTTGCTGGACGCCTTGTCCCTCTGCCTTATTGGGGTTTTGGTAACCTCTCTCTTTCTCTATTGCTTTTTATTTACTTTTGTGTTATAAATGATTGTTATTGTTTCTTGATTTTTAGTTGATGATATTCATGTTCCAAATTTGCAGTCTTGGGTTGACACTTGATATTCTCTATTGCTTTGTTTCTTTACCATTCTGTTTAATAGGATCACTTATTATGGCTTTCCGCTTTCCGTTTCATATATGTTTGTTTCAATGTTTCTATGGTGTTGTGTGCTTTGGCTTGATCATGGGTCTTCCTAGATGTCTGAAAATTATAAACGCTTCAACTGTCAATTGTGTTGTTGTACTGGGCATGTATCTGAGTGCTTTTGCAGGATTCTCTACCTTGTCATTGTTCTACCTCCTGACAAACAGCTTCTCTAATATAGCCTAGTTAGTATAAGGTTGTGTCAATCCTGACTTCTCCTGATCACACAAGCAGTTTAATCCTATGAGAGTGTCGCTGTAATTATACATACACATTTATGTGTGTGTGTGTGTGTACCGTGGGGTGACTGAAGACCGTAGGATTGACATTCACACTAACTGAAAGGGAAAAGAAAGGGGTCTGATATGAGAAATTTAGAACCACAGTACATATTGCAGCATTACGACCCCAACGAAAATCTTTCAACGAATAGCTTTTCTGTGAAACAAAAGGGCGTAGCTGCTTGCACCAGACCCACCTAACCTGCTTAGAGTAAGAGCCATTTAGAGGCATTATTGGGGCGAATAATCAAATGTTCGAAAGAACAGAAAGCAAAAAGGCACAGTTACCTAACAAAGTATTTCAACAAGATGCTGCGAATCAACAATGCCAGGCAACAGTGTAGATTCATAATGGCCAAGTGACTGCTATATACCACACTTGATACCTTGATTTAATTGTTTAATGTAGCATGTTAATAGATAGGGGATTTGCTAGAAAGGCATAGAGATACAAGCCAGATTATACTATGTTATTATTGAAGGGTGATTTAAATAAGAAGGCCTTAATATACAGGTATCTTATTGACTATATAGTGATGCAGATAGCTTAGATTGACTTTGTAGAAGAAGATCAGTTAGGAAGAAATATGAAGTTACCCAAAAGACTTCAAAGAGAAAATTAAAGATCTTGCCAATGGTCTAAAAGTCTCTTTTGTAGTATCATTTCATTTAACTTTCTAGTCCTCCTATTGCTTTAAGCAATATGTCAATCCCAGATAAGAGGGACAATCATACATTTGCTCCAAAATTCTAGTGGTTCAGTTTCAACTTTTTCTTTACTTCTTATAGTATGTTCTGACCAGAATTTTAACATCAGATCTGCTTGTATAGCGGACTTCAAGATTAAAAAATGAAGATAGTAAACGTTTAGCCACAGAATGTTTAAACGTATAGACTTCAAAACTAGTAAGCAAGGTAAGATAGTAAACGTGAAACACAGAGCCGAAAATGAAGAGAGATTAAAAAATGATGTGCTGCACAATAAGAGAGATACCTTTCCTACTATTCAGCAACATAGTAAGTTCAATTTTACATGTGGAAAAGGTTCCTGTGGCATCATTGTTTACAAGTGTCTTATCACTTGCCTTTGATGTCACTAGTAGAAAAGTGTAATTTGTCTCTGCATTAGTAGCTTTTGCAATTACAATGTCTTTTTCTTTTGCTTCATGTTGTCATAACTAGCAAGATTCTATTATCATTTGTGATCTGATTGTTTCCTTTCCTGTTTTTGCTTCACCCTCACGTAAGATGGTGGATGTCAATTTGTGATCTTTATAGTTTGCAAATTCTTTTTTCCTGTAATTCTAGAACCAAAACTATGAGTATTTATTGGCGACAAATATAGGAGATTTGACAATTTTTAGGCTTGTAGGCGGGTGTTGTATAAATTATGTGAGCTATTACAACCACTCTAATTGATGTGAAATATCTCATCTAAGGCTTATTAAAAAAGAAAAAAATTGACAAGCTGTCCCCAATTGATTGATATTGTTCTATATACTTACTCTTATTTCAAACTTTCCGGGAAATTAGATGATAAAATTATAGTGTTCTTGAGGGAGTCTCCAAATTCATATTATAATTTCCTGATCCAAATTCAAATTCATATTCAAATTAAAGTGTGCTTGAGTGAGCAATGTTGGTTTTTTGTGTAGTTCGTTTAGGTCATGTTTTATGTGAACTATTTGAAGATATATGTTCATATTTTTTTTCTTCTTAAGACGGTTCTTATTTGTTATTGTTTTTTTTTTTTTTTTGTAGACATGGATTCTAGTTGGATAGATCGATTTACCAAAAGGCCATCCTGCTTATTATAATGGTTGCATGAAATTCTTAGAGCTTGCTAAAGAGACTCTTGTAGAAGGAAAAACTCGATGCCCATGTAATAATTGCAAGTTAAATAAATGGTTTAAGTTGGAAAAAAGTAGGAGGCCATATTTTATTGTACGGTTTTTATAAGAACTACAAAAATTGGATTTTTTCATTGTAGTCATCAAGTGAGTAACAACTTAGGGCTCCCTAGTGATCAAGCAAAGGGAGTAGGTCAAGATGATATTGATGGGTTACTAAAAGCAGCTTTTTAGGGTCGGTAGTCCACAATCCACTAACCAACCCCCGTTATTAAGTGAGTTAGATTCTGATGACGAAGATTTAAATGATATGCATGAAGAGGTAAATTTTGCTTACGAGGTAGATGATGAATATGTATCAATTAACAACGACGCAGAAGAGACGAAGTACAATAGACTCAAGGAAGCTTCTAAAGAGAGTCTATATGAGGGGTGTACTACTTTTTCAAAGCTATCGTTTCTATTGCACTTATTTCACCTTAAGTGTATGTTCCATTGGTCTACTGAGTCATTTAATAAATTGCTTGAACTTTTATTAGATGCATTTCCTCATATTATGGAGTTCCCATCGTCTTATTACGAAAGCATGAAGATAATTAAAGATCTGGGTTTAGGTTATGAGAAAATCCATGCATGTCCAAATGATTGCATGTTATATTGGGGGGATTTTGCAGACAAAAGTGAGTGTCATATTTGCCACACACCAAGATGGCAAAATGTGAAAGGCATACGGGTGATACAAGTGAGAAAGGTAAAGAAACATGTAAGAAGGGGGTACCAGCTAAAGTAATGCGGTATTTTCCTCTCATCCCTAGACTAAAGAGGCTTTACATGTCATCTAATACCGCAAGAGACATGAGATGGCATTTTGACCGCAAGGACGAAAAAATCATTAGCCACCCGGCAGATGGAGAGGCTTGGAAAAAATTTGATGATAGATATGAGGAATTTGCTAAAGATCCTCGTAGTGTTAGACTGGGTCTAGCAAGTGATGGTTTTAATCCATATCGTCTTATGAACATTAATTACAAGATATGACCGAAGTGATCCCGATTCCTTATAATTTGCCTCCTTGGCTTTGTATGAAGTCATCCTCATTTATTTTGTCCTTGATTATTCCCGGAAAATATGGTCCCGGTATTGATATTGATGTGTATTTGCAACCACTAATCCATGAGTTAAAATTGTTGTGGGAAGGTGTAGATGCCTTTGATGTTTATTGTGGAGAAAACTTTAAACTACGAGCATCCTTACATTCCACTATAAATGACTTTCCTGCATATGCTATGTTGTCGGGTTGGAGTACAAAAGGTTATAAAGCTTGCCCTACTTGTGCCAATTCTACTCGTTCATATTATTTTGGTGGTAAAATTGTCTACCCCGGTTCTCGAAAATGGTTACCGATTGATCATCCTTATCGTTCTCAAGCTAATTTATTTGATGGGAAAGAGGAATATGGTCTTGGTCCGGTTCGTGCTAGTGGGACAGAAATTTTGAAGCAACTAGAAGAAGTTAATTATGTTTATGGAAAATCAAAAACGGTTCCTAAAAAAAGAGGGAGAGAAGAAGTTGAGGATGATGAAATTGATAATGATAATGATAAGATTCTTTGGAAAAAGAAAAGTATATTATTTGACTTGGAATATTGGGAACATAATCTTCTTAGACACAATTTAGATGTTATGCACATTGAGAAGAATGTGTGTGATAATCTGTTAGGAACTCTTTTAGAAACTGAAAAGAGTAGAGATGATAAGAAAGCTAGGGAGGCTCTCAAACAAATAAATATAAAATCTCATCTTTGGCTTCAAACTCATCCTAATCGTGTTAAAGAGTATATGCCTCCAGCTTCATACAACATGGATAAAGAAGAAAAAGAACGGTTTTTTAGAGTCTTGAAAAAGCTCAGAGTTCCTGATGGTTATGGTTCAAATTTGCAAAGATGTGTGAACATGAAGGAGCGTAAACTTATTAATATGAAAAGCCACGACAATCATATCCTCATGCAAGAAATCCTTCCTGTAGCTTTAAGAGCATCAAATGCCACAAAAGTTATTGATTTGCTTGAGGAGTTGTCGTACTTTTTTAAGAAGATTTGTTCAACCACCATTGATAAAGGAGAGTTAGATACCATTCAGTCAAAGCTTGTGTTGACCCTTTGTAAGATGGAGAAAGAGTTCCTACCAACATTTTTCACAATTATGGTTCATCTACTATATCATTTAGTGGATGAGGTTAAACTCGGCGGACCTGTTCATTATAGATGGATGTATCCTATTGAAAGGTCATTATTTCAAATTTCAGATTTTCTTTTAATTTGTTATTTTTTTATATATAAAAATCCACCGTCAAATCTTCTCTTATCTCTTTCATACTCACAATCTTCATATATATTAAGGTACTTGGCCTTTTTGAAATCTCATGTTAGCAACAAAGCACAACCTGAAGGGTCCATAGCTGAAGGGTTCCTTTTATGGGAGACAATTACATTTTGCTCGAGATATTTAGAAAGTGTTGAGACTATGTTCAACGGCCAGAAAAGAAATGATGACGGGGTTCCACACATCAATAACTATCTATACAACTCATGTTGTCGCGTCATTGGAAAGATAGAAAATGTCCGTCTTGATGACAAAAGTTTAAAGCAAGCACATCGCTATGTTTTACTTCATTTGGATGAGATGAAACCAGTGTTTGAGTAAGTACCATTATTGGTTATTTAGTGAATATATCAATAATTAAAACTTTAACAATAATTTTTTTTCAAATTCTTAAGTGATTTCTTACAACTAAAGCGGCAAGAGCATCGAGTGGGCGGAATCGCGGCGAATGAATATAATGAAAATCAATGGAGACTTAACGAATTCTCCGATTGGTTGCAAAACCAAAGTTATATGCTTTAAAATTTCAGGTTGCCCGAATTATTTTATATATCAATCAAAGTTTAACTTAATATTTTACATGGAATTATAGGTCCATAAGCTAGATGATAGCACAGTAGAAGGAAAGTTAAGAAAAGCATTGGCTGGTGGTTTAAGCAATCGCGGTAAAAGGATGAAAAGCGTCATTATTAATGGATATAAATTTGATACCGTGGATCGTGAACGATTTCGAAAGACACAAAATTCTGGAGTGATGGTTGAAGCCGATGGCCAAGAGTATTATGGAAAACTGAAAGAAATATTTGAACTTGATTACTATGGTTCATTTAGGGTTGTAATGTTTCGTTGTGACTGGGTTGACATTCGTAGGGGTTTCAAAACATACACGAGTGGCAGAGTTACTGTCAACTTCTCGAAGTTGATGCACACTGGTCAAAATTTGCATGATGATCCATTTGTTTTCTCTTCTCAAGCAAAACAAGTTTTTTATGTCGAGGATGAGATACAAAAAGGATGGCTGCATGTAATTAAGACTAAGCTTAGGGACTTGTTTGATATACCCGAGGATGATGAGATTCTAGAATAAAAGGGTTTTGGGTTTTTAGAATTTTATCATTGTTCATTTGTGGATTTATGTTTTGATTCTGGATTCAAGTTCTTAACTTTTATTTAGTGGTACTACTTTGTCTACTCCACATTATCTTTCTTATTATTCCTCTGTTTGCATTTCCCTCTTGACTTCACTCTGTATTTACTTAAAAAATATGTAAATGAATGTGATATGTTGTGGATTATTTTGATTCGGTGAAAGCTTTGCTGAGGGTATTGATTATTGATGTCATATTAGATCGATTTATAGTATAAGCCACTTAATTAGGCTCTTTTTTTGACATGGATAACCGTAGATATTCTGCTGTCACTTCATTTGATTATCTTCTGCATTGTGAAATAATTGTCTTTATTGCCTTTTGAGATTTGAACTTTGATTGGTGATCTTTTTCCAAATATTTCAATTAGATTTATAAAGATATACTAATATCCTAGGAGCTGCTTAAGTTTGGCTCTAAAGATATTTTCAGAGGAAAATTGTTAAAGTTAGACCTCAAAAGCCAAGCTCTTCAAGATTGGAGGTAGTATTTCTGTTGTTATTTTTTTGGTTATTAATTGCTGCATGCTCTTGAAACTTTTGATGTGCAAACTGTTAATATGTGTGGAAATTTATGTACATGTCTTATTTTGATCTTGAAGGATAATGTACCCTCTTTATTTTTTGGCTTGTCTTGCAGTGATATGTTATGACGTATCGAGGGAAGAGAACGAGGGACGTACGTGCAGATGAGCAGCCTAGTTCATTGTCTTCGCAGTCACCAGGTGCTGCTGCACACACCTCTCCTTCGACCGAAAATGCATCACAACCAAACAAAAAACAAACCCTCCAATCACAGCCATCTAAAGTTCCTTCTAATGTTAGATTTGGACCATTTTGCCCATCAAGTGCCACTGCAACAAAGGTTATGTCTCCGTGTTCGCATACAGAAAGTGCAACAACTAGCAAACCAGTAGCTATATGGAAAAACCCACCTTGTATTACATCAAAACCAGTCAAAACCCTCATCCTTCTTCTGGTCATATCTCACCTCTCAATCCATATTATCTACTGTTACATCAAAACAGCTCAAAGTCCCTCTTACTTCCTCCGTTCATATCCCGCCTCTCAATACATCTACTATTACATTAAAACCGCTCAAAACCCCCACTGGTTCTTCCGGTCATATCCCACCTCTCAACGCATCTACTATTACATCCAAACTGCTCAAAATCCCTCATCCTTCTTCTAGTCATATCCCACCACTCAATCCTTCTACTATTACATCAAAACCGCACAAAATCCCACATCCTTCTTCTGGTCATAATATCCCAACACATCTCAACCCATCTACTATTACATCAAAACAGCTCAAAATCCCTCATCCTTCTTCTGGTCATATTTCACCACTCAACCCTTCTACTAATACATTAAAACCGCTCAAAATCCCACATCCTTCTTCTGGTCATATCCCAGTACCTCTCAACCCATCTACTATTACATCAAAACCGCTCAAAATCCCTCATTCTTCTTCTGGTCATATCCGAGCACCTCTCAACCCATCTACTAGTACCCCGCTCAAAATCCCTTCTAATTCCTTTGATCCTATCCCACCTAGTATTTCGCCTTCTAGTCATAACTCCCCTACTATATCACCTCTTAACCCTTCGGAATCCCGTAAGCAAACAAAGCAAAAAGAGGGTGAAGAATCATTAGAGAAGTCAAGAACATCAAAATCTGTACGGTCAACATCATATCCAGAGTGGCCTTTAAATGTACAATTTGATAAGAAGGAAGAGGTTATGACAAAGGGTAATGTCTTTCCTTGATGGTCTACTAGGATTTTGACTTATATTGGTATCTATTATATCTATTTATGCTATTTTAATATGTTTTTATGCAACGTCATCCCGTTATTTATTTCTATGCAGATGCTAAAGGTAACATCGCATTGGTGAGTGGTTCTATTCCAACAATCGATGTGTGGAGTAACAACGGCGTTAAATACCGTGTTGAATTCAATGAGTTTTACCAACCGCTTAGGAAAGGTGGAGATATCTTGGTCAGATTCATTGGTAGCATTGCAAAGGTAGAGACCTACTGTCCAGTTGGAGAAGTGAATTGGCATGACGTCGATAAGAATCTGAAAGCTATGTTGGTAGAGGAGGTCAAAGTAAGTATATATCTGATTCTTCTCACTCATTTTCCAGCCTTCCGTCTCAAGAGATAATAACTGATCATACATTATTATCAATTGCATACTATCTCCATTCTTTCCTTTTGTTTTCTTTTTTTATGTTTGAGAAATATGTTCGATAGCCACTTTGAGTTTTGGACTTCTGGTTCAGGTTGCAGATGAAATGGTTTAGTTTAGTCTGCAGGTGCAGTGGTTCTGGTTTTGTTTTTGTCTGTGCTTGTAGTATGGTTTTGTTTCATTGATGTATTCAGCTTAGTGTCAATATCAGACCCATTCACCTTGTGAGTTTTGAAATGAGTGAGACTTGAGATTCCTAGTCCAGTCACAAATGACATTCACTCCCATCTCTCAGACTCAGGTCCTAACTCTGGTTGCAAACTTGCAATCTTCTAAGACTTGCTGTTAAAGCTAGATGAAGCAATGTTTGAGAAATTTCGTTATCATCCTCTCTCTCATAAGGAGAGCAAGTAATCTTGCCTTTAGCTACCAGGTTCATACCCTGATACAGTTTAGGAATGTGAGAGTTGATTAAAAACTGCCTCTTAAAAGTCAAGGGAGGGATTTCAAACAAAACCATATCACCAATATTCAGAAATTAAAAATACAATTGATTCTAGCCCTTATTATGAATTTAAATCACCAGTAGCCATATTATTTGTGCTTAGACATATGTTTCTTTAAATCACCAATAGCCATATTATTTGCAGCACTTATTATGGATTTAAATCACCAGTAGCCAAATTCATATTCTAACATAGTGTTTGCAGCACTATTATGGATTTAAATCACCAGTAGTCACCAGTAGCCATATTAATATTCCCGACATAATAGTTTGCAGCACTTATTATGGATTTAAATCACCAAAGAACACTTAAATCAACAATAGCCATATTATTTGCAGCAAGCATTTAGCAACTAAACTCGAAGCTAACTTGGACTAAACAAAATTTCATCGCTCAAAGCTAACTCCGCACAGCCTACGTAAAACCGCCTCGAAGTCGAACAACACTAGAAACAAGCAAGAAACACCATTCTATTTCATAGAGAATCCCAATTAGAAGTTAGTACTAAATGATCCTATCAAACCTCTCCATCCGCAACGACCAAAAAACAGCCAAGCAAGCCACCCAAGTACCCACCAATCACCATTACTATGTTCTTTAAAATTGCAATATTTTGACTTTCAAGCTTGCTAACACGCAACTATTTTCTTACTGCCCATAACTATTTTCTTAAAGGAACGCTTTGTAATTCCTGATGGTCCTGAATACGAGAAACAAATCCTCAAGCGTGCTAACAGAAGTTGGAGGCATTTTAAACACCATCTCAAGTCACATTACTACAAACCAGATGACATGACTCTCGATGAGATGTGTAATTTGCAGCCACCACACGGAATTACTAGTAATCAGTGGATAAAGTTAGTGAAGCACTGGCATTCAGAGCTAGGGAAAGTAAGTTACTTAATTATGATTGACATTTGATAATTCTTTGTTCTGTTTTGTTGATAAATATTTTTTTTCTTTACTATGAGTGCAGAAATTGTCAGAAGCTGGGAAAGATGCACGAGCTTCCCTAAATCAACTTCACAGATGTGGCTCCAAGAGCTTCGCAAACAAGCAAGCTGATTATGTATGATTCATGAATATTAACATATACTTATCTAGGAAAAATCTTTGTGGGATATATATATATGGAACTAATCTTGTAGAAATTTTCTACGATCGTTTTTACATTTAAAAAATTATTAGGAGGATGAGCATGGAGAAAAAATGAGTTTATTAACTCTTTGGAAAAAAACTCATATTGGAAAGGATGGAAGCTTTCTACCAGACACACTCACAGAAGAATTTATGGTATAAGTACAGATTAAAATAAAATAATAAGCTTGCTTCCGTTTATTGTAAAATAATACTTCTTACATTTTATATCTTAATATTTGTGTAGGATGATGCATATGCCAAGTTTGAATCATTGAAGCAAGCAAACCCTTCCAAGTCTGACTTAGAACTTGAAGATGAAGCCTTTGAGCACACCATGTATGGTGGAGAGATTCCCGAACGTCCCGTAGGTTATGGACTTGGAGTTCGAAAGGGAGACATTTACGGGGTGCATGGTGTCCTGAAGAAGCAAGGGTGTGGAAGAGTTCGAAAGACGACCGTGTTCATGGAGAATGATAAAGAAGAATTGTCCACTCTAAAGAAGGAAAATAGATTGTTGAACACCCAAGTCCAAGAGAACAAAGAAGAAGTGTCCATTCTCAAGAAGGACAGTAGCTTGTTCAAAGCCAAAGTTCAAGAGAACAACTCTCTGCTCAAAACTCTTGTTGGACAATTTTCTCAACTAGTAAGTAAAGTTCGTAAAGGAGAGGCTTCAATGCACCTTTTAGATTGTGCACAAGCAGTCTTGGAAGTGACAAACCAAAAGGTACCTTCCTATTTTCAAGCTTTACCTAAATTCCCCTTCCTTATGAATGAGCTACTGTAGAACCGTCATTTGTGGTGTTGTGTATATGCTCCTATTGTGCTGTTGTTTTGCGTTGCCTATTTTTGTGACTTGAACCTCGTACTCATCAATGATACTTTGACCTTGCAATTATAATTAAAATGATTAATGATTGGTGAGATGCGATCATTAATCCCTTGAGAAAAAACAAAAATCTCACCGTGATACTACCACGCCGTTGTCCCCCGTGCCCAGCCGCCATCGCCCTTGCGCCTCCTGCCGCAAGGCCTTCCCCCCACAGCCACTCCCTGCAGACTTCTCTGTCTGCTGCCCCACACGATGTTGTGCGGCGATAGCCTGTACCATCCACACAAGAAGACCCACAGTCCCCCCCGGGTCCGCCCCCATCCAGCCAACACTACCAGATCCCCCTCCCGCCACGTCCACCCGCCCGGCCCCACCTCCTTCCTCTTCTCCTTTGTCATCCTCTTCATTGGTTTCACAACCCTCCCCACACACTATTCAAACTCGTGCTAAGAGTGGGATTTTGACCATATACTTGTAGAATTAGTTGACATACTTAAACTCTACAAAAGGAAACAGGGGTCTGGTTCAGCTCTACAAAAACCAAACTCAGAGTATATAATATGGGTGTTTGAATTAATAAGTTTGTGCTTGATAAATATGTATCTAATGATTAATATTCTAACTTTCTGCAATTTTTATTTCTTTTTTATTTATTCGAAAGAAGCCTTGCGATTAATGCAATTTCTATTTGAAGCCACCTCTTTCATTCACAAAATCTCAGTAGGAAGTTGCAAGAAAAGCAATGAGCAGATAATAATTCTTATACAACATAATATGTTAGAAATGTCAGCCCTCATTCTCTCTACTATATAACTAGTGTTTAATACTTTGCTACTCATTTCATGTTAGAGTTGGGCTTCCAGGTGTGTGTTGTGGAATTGAAAATTGTCACTGAATAGGAGCAGAAGATAGTTGTCTTTTTTGTGAATCTATTTGAAATATCTCACTTTTTCCTTCGACCATATAGGAAGCATTATCTTGAAATTTCTGCTTAATATTCTTTTGATTGGAAGTTTTTAATATTAGTGTTGGAGTCTCGATAGTGGCTCGGTTGCATTTCATCATCGACGTAGCCGTGCAATGAAGTTTAATTGCTGATAAATGCTCAAAATATGTCTTATAAGATGTCATGAAGTAGGTCTCTAAGCGCTGAAAGTATGGAAGATTCTTGCAAAGTGTATTGTTGTCTCGGTTATACTTGCTTTCGTTTCAAAGTGGTGGCGAGGGTTCCCGCTTTGTAAATTGGATGCTTGATTGTTGTTTTCCTGTTCTTGGACTTGTGTAGAACAGGATCTATATGGTTCTTGGGCATACTGCATGTTTCTTGTTTGGGAAGATGATAGTTTTTGGAATAGGTGACTACCGATCTGATGAGGACATGGTTGAGTCTTTAGTAGATAATGCAGTTTCAAGAGATATTATATCTTTCAATGCCTTCGTGTTTGCTTGTACAGTAGGTCAAAAGCCTTGCAAAGCTCAATACTTTGTGAATGACACTGCTGAAGTCAGACTTGTGCTTGAATGTAAAGCTCAAGGAATTTGAAATTTTGTTTAAAAGGGAACTTCATTATTATGGAAGAAATAGTTTTTTTTAATTTCCATTTCCAACTTTGAAAAGGCAATATATAGTTCATTTGAATGCAAGATTACTTTAGAATATGAGCCGCATTATATAGTTCTCGATTTGATCATTTGACGAACTCTAAACTTTTATATTATCATTACTGGTTATATTTTTTGTTTTTTTTTCTCCTTTTGAAGGTACACGAAAATAATGAAGGTGCAACAGATCAAGAACGGATGGCTTCAAAGTAGCTACCATCGTATCGTCATCTATTTTGCTAGCGCGCTAGATCTTATTAGTTAGCTTATTTTCAAGGCTACTTCACTTTGGATATTTTTATTAGACTTAACGGCTAGTATTTTGGTGAATATGCAATATTTGTAGGGATTTTAATTATATTAGTATACATTTATAATATATTGATCAAAGTTTTTTTGTTTTTTTATCTTATATATCTTCAAGTTTCAATGTTTGTTTTATTCTAGAGTAAATGTACATATGTGTGTGTGTTCATATATATATATATATTTGTTAATTCGGAAAAATAGTAAAAGGGACTACAAAAATCGAAATACATTTTATAGCCATGAAATTTTGCCAAACAAATATTAAAATTTGAATCCAACTTCTCTTTTAACGACGCCAAAAAGCGTCCAGATTTAGACGCGACAAGGTGCTGCAAGTCATCGCGAATGGAGACGCTTTTACGCGACGAGACAATTGGGGACTATGTTAGGCGTCGAGAATGGCGACGCTTTTAGGCGTCGCGAATTACCTACTCAATTGGCGCGACGCTTTTTGACAGCGTCGCAAGCAAATTTAGCGACGCTTTTTGGCGTCGCCAAATGGGTTAAAAAGCGTCGCGAAAACACGCTTTTTGTAGTAGTGAATCACCAGTCCAGCGGTAACGAACTACAATCCTTCTGCCATAAAAATAGTTAAACTGTAAAACTTGACCCAGAAATAATTTGGCAATATCCCGTGGATTACCAAACTTATCCATCTTCAACTGTAAACCATGTATAATCCTACAAGGGTCAAGGGGTAATAACATTAGTAGCCCTTACTCCAAACCCGTTCCGAAATCGATCCCTCAGTCTCGTCCCCGCCAATGTCACAGGAAAAGAAAGTGAAAAATTGACATTGAAGCGTAATTCGTACTCAAGGAAAATTGACATTGAAGCGTAATTCGTAATCAAAATGGTTATATGGTGAAATTGTTCTAAAGAAACGTGCATAGTTATTGGGTGTTAAATTGATCCGACGGATGAGATTGTTATTGTCGCGAAATGTGTAGTGGTAAAGGAAATCGCAGGAAAGATTAATCGATCGGTAAGTGTAAGTAATACCATGTTCACCTCTTAAGTCACAAATGGCTGGCAGTTTGGTGTTAGCAGTATGAATTTGGACCCTGGTTTCAAAGTTTGTTGATAAAAGAAAGTTGTCGAAACATAGTGGTGGTACGTTGATTAATAATGAGGTTGTCGTCATCACTTGTCGTTTATTGAACAATGCAAATCCTAGATATTCATATTGGTTTTGCATCTTGAATCTTGAATCTTGATGGTGTGTTTGTTGTTAGAGGAGAGAGAGAAAGACAGAGGATGAGATTGAGATGAGAGGTGTGATTGTAAAGAAATGGTGATTGTAAAGAAATGGGGATTGTTCTACTTTTATAGAGGTGGTTGCTTTTTGTGTTTTGACAAGTTACGCTATAAATGTGAGTACTAGTGAAAATGGTGAGGAATATGATAGGGCAGAACATAGTTTGATTTGGCGGCAGTCATATATATATATATATATATGCAGCGAAATTTGAAGAAAACGAACAAAGAACAGGAGTGAATTCAAGAGTTCACTTTGCATGATGCATAATCTGAAGTTTTTTTTTTGGTGAAAAATGCGGCAATTATATTAATATATTAAAAGTATTACAATCCGAAGATGCATAATCTGAAGTTGACTAATAATTATTCCTCTCCTCTTTTAACATTTTGACTTTTTTCTAATAGACTCCATCCATTAGTTCTATTTTCTTTTTAGGTGTCTCAAAAAATTATTTCTATATCCTTTTTAGGTGTTTAAAAAAGTCTCCATTTCTAGTATTTCTACTTTTATATATTTAAAAGTTTGTGGTCATAATCATTTTTCATTCACCATAAATTGACTAGCGTGTCCATATCTATAGAAATATATTAAAAGGTGTTCCTCTCAAAGGAACGGTGCCACATGGCACTCTTCTCAAGCTTCTAATACACATGTAGATACTAGAATTTGAACACATGACATTTGATTTGAAATGTGAGAGTTCAACCACTAATCAACTACAATTTAAATGCTTAATATTTCAAAGTAAAACATAATAAAGTCTTATATTATATGTAATTATAAATACATAGACAAGCTTTTTGATATTGAACACTTTTATTCAGCAATAACATTCTCTTATCCTAATTGCATTGAAATTGTAATTTTTATCCCTAAATCCTTATAAGTTTTTTTAAAAAATAACTTATCATGCTATAATGTCCATTTTCCAATTTCGCACTAAACAAAATATTACTAAAAACTAATAAAATTAATTATGAAATTTATAAATTTATTTGATGATTGTAACGAACCCGGGCATTGCCCGGACCAAAATACTAATTAAATTATAATTTCGTTTCCTTTTTTTAATCAACAACTTTCAAGAAATCCCCATTTATTAATTAGCACAACATTCAACGCATTTTATACTCCCTTCGACCCATAATATAATGCTTATTTCTTCTTTTTTTTCCACGGGAATATAATGAAGGAGAATGGAGGGAGTAGTAGGTTTTTCATAAAAAAAATGAAGTACTTTTTTCTTGTAACTACCGCTTTATTTTTTTATTTTAAAACAAAAATCAAAAAGTAATAATTGTTCCTTAGAATGGTGCAAAGCGATAAATGGGAGTTCACTTTTTGAAAGAAAGGTATGTAAGAGTATTTTGGAAAGTTTGTGTAAAAATTAAGGATAATTAGTCCAAAAAAATTGATAAAAAATGAAGGGAAATGTCCAATGGTAGGCTCCTATTCTTGAGAATTTCCAATGGTAGATTCTACTTCTTTTTTCCCATTGCTAGGCCTCAATTTTCCTAATTTACCCAAAAGTAGTATTAATGAGGCTTAAACGTAATTTGTTGTTTAGTTTTAATACTTTTGTTAAGTTTTGGGTAACCCCTACCAACCATGGTTTATTTAGGTCTAGGCTCGTAACTGACTAACAAAAAATTTCATAAATCTATACGGATGGTAGTTAAAAATCATGGAAGTATATATTACTACTATATTAGTAGTGTACGTTGAACAGTGATAGCCATAAATCTATATTGATGGTAGTTGACAAAGAAAGAAGATCCAGATTTTTTTTCATTTACAGATTCTCTATAAGTGAATGAGTAGCTCAAGCATAACAATTTATGTAGTTTGATAGCTCTAGAATTATTATATATAGATTAATTTAAGTGTTAATCCTTGAATATGATTTAAGGACTTCGCATAATCACATATGTATGCATCGTGAGACTCTAGAGTCCTTATATATGGCAAGAAATGGTCTCGCATCATCACGGGCTCGTAGAAAATGCAAAACTATAGAGGTCATTCAAAAATTTGTGATCCAATTTGCCGGCTGTTAGGAGTCTAGACCTAAATAAACCATGGTTAATAGGGGTTAGGAAAGAACTTAACAAAATTATTAAAACTAAACATGAAATCAACGTTTAAGCCTCATTAATGCTACTTTTGGGTAAATTAGGAAAACTGAGGCCTAGCAATGGGAAAGTTACTCCTCAGTTAAGCGTGCTTTACTAGGAGTAGTCCAGGGATGGGTGACCTCTTGGGAAGTTTCTCGGGGCATGAGTAAGGACAAAATGCATTGTAAGAACTTGTGCTGGTTATTGAGGACAGTTGTTGGCCTTGGATGCGCATTGGTGACGATAAATTCGACTTCATATGGGTCGGGTGTTACAAATGGTATCAGAGCCACCCTGCGACCGCGCTAATCGGGTGGATAACTAATCCCAGGTTAGTCGCCTAGTTGGTGAGGATTATGGGGCTATATCACCAACTACGGTCCAATATGTGATTAGTTTCTAGACTGGGGTGACCCACAGGTCGTTGTGGCTGAATATGTGGAGTCCTCAGGCGCAACAAGGGCGTTGCTGTCCTCAAATGAGGGTGTATGTAATACCCCTCATGATTGCTTTAAAGGGACTTAGTAGGATACTCATTCTAACAAGATACTTCTTTCTTTTAGGGAGCTCATGTTACTGCTCAATAAAGCGTGCTTGGCTGGGAGTAGTCCAGGGATGGTGACCTTCTGGGAAGTTTCTAGGGGTGCGCATGAGTGAGGACAAAATGCGCCGAAAGAACTTTCGTTGGTTACTGAGGACAGTTGTTGGCTCTGGATGCGCATTAGCAACGATAGACTCGACTCCGTATGGGTCGGGTGTTACACTTGATGTATCTGAAGATGCAACATCCACAAGCCTGTAGTATGGCCTTCTTCCCGACGATACAAAATCTAGATGTCTGCTTTAGATTGATGCCCATATTCAGCCGCATTATAGGCAAAGTTATTAAAATCGCGATTCAAATCATAAAATCTTATGATTTTAGTATTCAAATATGGTAGACGATTCGATTCACGATTCTAGACGATTAATTCTATAAATTTCTTTTGACTAGCGAAAACCTCGCAAATTTAAATCATGCTAACAAAACAAACAATAGATATATATTGTTAGTTATTGCCAATATAGTGGGTAAACAACTATTTTTTTCCAATTTTTAGGGTGTTTAACTTATAATTTTAGCACATTCAAAGAATATTGAGTGTAATATCTTGATTATACGTGTTTGTATAATCTTACCAATCTACGATTCGATCTTACGATTCGATTCTAAAGGTCGTTTCTGATTCAAATGAGAATCTCGATTTTAACAACTTTGATTATAGGGATACATTGTCATTGTAACGTGATGTGACCAAGTTATATGCGATTATAGAGTGTTGAGAAGTCCATTTTACTAAGGTTTAAGGTTTAAGAAGGAGAGTTTTACTCATCTATACCTTAGTGTGGAGAAGAGGGAGTTATGATGAATTTGCAGTATTAGAGGAGATTTAAGGATATTTTGTGGTTCCATATGCTTTTGATCATTTACAGGTGGATTAAGCTCACAAAGTTCCTTGAAGTCTAGATTTTGATGGTTGTCATCCAAGTTCATCTCTTTGTAGCTCTACGGCATTGTGTGCCCACCATGGACGTTGAAGAGCCCACCTCGAGTGTTTGTGGAGAAGGTTGGATGCTGGGCAGTAGCGAGTGCCCGAGCTGGGCACCACACACACACGGCCCGCGCTCATCGAGCAGTAGAGTATCATGCGCAGCATAGGATGCCCGACTCGCGCACAACAAGTGCACGACTCGCGCATATCGAGAGGAAGTAGCTGTTGTGCAGCATCGAGTGCCCGACTCACGCGCAAGACATGCCCGACTCACGCGCTTCGAGCGGAAGCTGAAGCTGAAGCTTGGCAGCAGCAAAGACCCGAGCCACGTGCCAGCATCGCGCGAGTCGCGCACTTCGAGCGTTGACTGGAATTTGGGGCAGGAGCGAAGGCCCGACTCGCGCACTAGGAGAGCCCGACTCGCGCACTTCGACGCGGTTACGACTCTTCGACAGTTTTCAGCTTCCCTTCGGTTTTATTAATGAAAAAAACGTTGTTTTGGGATGTCTTGTAATTTTTGAACTAAATTAGAGAGGAGAGAGAGAAGAACCCTAATCCCTATTTCTCCTTTTTTGAGTTTCGAATAATTAGTTTTGAAGATTTGCTTGATGGATGCTATGTCGATCGTAGCCTAAATCTAGTCTTGAGAATGGTTAATCAAGCTTCGGTCTATTATTGTGAGGTTTCTCTTTGTTAACTTTTTCTTAATTATAATTGTGATTTCTTGATTTTAATCTATGATTGTGGTATGTATTGCTAGGAGTACTACTAGTTTATACATTCGATTTATCATTTGCTAGGATTTAGAATTGATGCCGATTCATCTGTTCTTCTTTCATGAGTAGCAATCTAGGGTTTGATTAATGAATCTGATTATTCTTGATTAATCACTAAAGAAATCACAAGTTCCAATTTGAATATGTTGTGCTAGCAATTTGTTAATTGGCTCATTGTTTCCTAGTTCGTTGATGTTCTATTGATTTGAATTTAATCTCTGATTAGATTAGATTAATCTTTAGTTCAAGTTTTATGATCATCTGATTGTGATTGTTTAACGGTACTTTTGAGGGAAAGGAATTTGATTTCCAACTTTGAGTAATTAAGAGTAAAGTTACACATTTGAGATACCAATGATCAATAGTATGAATCGAAGTGGCCATTAACCGAACTCAAGATTCTTCTCTTCTTGATTACATTACTTTTTGATTGCTCTTTAGTTCTTCATATTTAGTTATTCAATTCTTTAATCCCAAAACCACCATTTGATCTAATATAAGCACGAGTTTGTCCCCAAGTCTCTGTGGATTCAACCCTACTTGCCACTTACATTTATTTGTATTGGAAAGAAGGAAAATAAACTTTTATCTTTGGTAGCGCGTACGACCGCGTCCCACCAAATTTTGGCGCCGTTGCCGGGGACTTGGCAATTACTAAAACGTGTTTATTGTAGATTGTGTTTTGAAATTTTACTTTTTGATTAGTATATGGTTGGCACCCGTGCTACTAACCAAGATTGTGTGGATTACGATCCCGAGTTAGAATTGAATCTTTTCAGGTTGCGAAGGGAATTGAGAAGAAATTTTCAAGAACTTCCATTTTCATTGAATTTGGAAGAAGAAATGCCACCTAGGGTGGAGACTCGTATTTTGAGGGAGCTCACCGCTCCTAATCTTGATCAGCAACCATTATGTATCACTTTCCCAACACCGGAGGCAGGTACCACTTTCGAGCTCAAGTCAGGGCTCATTCATCTATTACCATCTTTTCATGGGATCAGTGGTGAAGATATATTTTCACATATTTGCAATGACTTAATTATTTTGACATCAGTTTTAGGTCACCAATGTGAAATAGAAACAAACACGTGTCCAATTAAGACTCACATCCCTTAAGAAACTGCTCTAATAAAGTTAAGTGGTAGGGAGAATTATTGAACAGTTACGGCATCAAAATGCTTTATATATATATATATATATATATATATATATATATATATATATATGTGTGTGTGTGTAACCTATAAAAAACTCAAAATTTTAATTAAAATGGATTGCACATATAACCACATCTTTCGCCAAACTGCTCCAGAACATATGCCATATCCATCAAAATGCCCAAATCATCACAAGGCATTGAATGTTATATCTGGAGATAAAGATGAATTTCTTAAGAATGAAGCCACCAAATTGGTTTCTTCTATCCAAAAATATTTCTGGGACAATCCTGTCATAAAACAGGATCCGAAAGATAAAAAGGGATCTAAGGCCTTCGAAATAGGGTCCAATTTAGATCTCATGAAAGAATGGATATTTCCTAAACTTGAAAGGAATGATCAGGTCACATCTCTTCTGGTTTGCAAATCATGGGGCAAAGTCATTATGGAAGAAATGTGGAAACCTAACATGCCTTGGAGATATCTAAAGAGGCTTTTTGTTAAGGGAACAACAAAGAAAGTAAAAATCTATAGATTGATGGATGGGTCATCATCAAGAGATTTGGTACACTACAAATGTGCATGTCAAATTTGGTATGATCTCATGACATATGATGTAAGTCCTTGTTGGTTATCTCCAAATGATCCTACAAGTTCGCATCTTGAAAAAAAATTCTTAATGGATTTCACAATGGCTAGAAAGAAAGGGGAAGGAATGCACGAAAGGTTATTCTTCTCAACCAAATTCAGTCATCCTAAAAGGACGTTCATCGATCATCTTAGAACAATGGAAGAAGTCACATTCAAAATGCTACTGGATGACATTGACTATAACCATTGAAAATCATTCTCTCGCTCATAATTTGTGGGTGCCGACCGCCGAGTACATTACTCCACAAATCAGGGGGGCAATTTGTTACTACCATTTTTAGATGCCCATTAATATTTATTATGGTACATTGTATTAGACCTCAAAAGGTTTAATTTGGTTTTAACATGAAAGCCCAACAAGAGCATGAAGCCCAGTGGATAAAGTTAACACAAGTCAAAGTCAATAATAGGAGATTGCCAAGACCATCAGCAGATGAAAGTCAAGAATGATAAGCGTACGAGTAATTAAAGAGCAATCATTAAACGAATCCACATAAGGAATAACGTCTAAGGCTACAGTTGTTCAGCGCCAGAAAACGGTTGAAGGTTTGAATCAAAGATGATTCAAATGTTTTCCCTCCAAGTAAGCACGGAAGTTACGCATCATGCTTCTCTATAAATAGAAGAGCGATCATCAAGCAAACAACAACAACACACAAAACAACTTGCAAATTACTATTTTTTTAGCGTAGCCTAACTCTAGCCTAGCCAACCCCCTTATGGGGTTATAGTTTAGTCCTTAGACGTAGAACATGTTCTGGCGACGAGTCCTGTAATTCTCCAATTAAAGTAAGGAACCATGGAGGTAACTCCCTTCGTGTCTTCCCTTTAGTTGTCCAACCTGGCTTATCCCCCTATGTGTTGTAAAATTCTTACCTAAAAGTTTGTGGCATGTATGGGAATGTTGTGCTTTAATTAATAGATTAATTATTGTTTGCTCTATTTATTGCGTTTCGCCTGAATTTATTAGGCGTTGTGGTTTAATCCTAAATTAAATTGCAACAAAGTACGTTAGCAAGGTTTTATCTAATTAAAACCGGTAACCCCCAGGGGCTATGTCTCCCGTGACATTCAGTACCAAACTACTGGGTGTGCATTGACTTGTTTGCAAAGTCAACCAACTGATTTTGCACCAACAAACATGAAAAAGTTTCGCAAGCTAAAGTGAATTTCTTTGGAAGCTTCTAATGCTTGCTTATGAGATCCTTTCAAGGGAAGCTTTCTAAGAAACATTAGCAAGATTCCCCTAAAAAAAAGAAACATTAGCAAGATTGTGTTTGAATTTACAGTCGGAACCGTTGAATGAATTTTGCTAGAAATTCTGAAAAATCCTAGAATTTTGAGGAAAACACAAGAATTGATAGGGTAAAAAAATGACAACACTGATTAAGATTTTGTAATATAATGGAAGAGTTGAATTAGAAAAGAATTAGAGCGAATTTGAGACAAATATTACAAAAAAAAATGGATTTGTGATTGAAAAATAAGTTTTTTTTTTATTTGGAGGTTAAAAAAGCATGCTTTGGCGATTGAAGGAATGGTGAGGTATGAGTAAGAATAACTCATGTGGGACCCATATATTAACCGAAGTTTAACTTTTATCATAAGAATTTTGTAGGTCCTCAATGGTCTTATGTGTATTAACTGTTATACTAATTTCTCAAATGTTGTTCATTTCAAACATTGGGTAGTTAGTTAATGGAATGTTATCTAGTATTGATAAATAAATTACAAAAATTACAACAATGAGCCATTGACAAATTTGTTTTTTTAAAAATAGATTCTAATGAGAATGATAGCGTAGGCCGAATAGGGTACAACAAAGGTAGAATATATATATGTATATAAAGGGCCCTCATTTATCATACCGCCCCGGACCTAAAAATTACATTACCATCCCCCCGCATGCACTCCAATCTTATTGAGTCTGATTTGCGAAATGAGTTTAACGTGCAAAATTGACTGATACATATTCGACATATGTCCATTTAGTACGTAGGTTGTTTTTTCTTTTACCTAGGTACTAAAAAATAATTGAAATAATGACTAGATCCGATATGTTTTAGTACAAGGATTCTTCTGCAAGTGATCAAATTGTATTTGTATTATTTATTTTTTCCCATACTTTAGGTTCTTCAACCTTTATTTATTTTGTCTCAACGAAAATTTCTAATTAAACAGAGGAAACTAAATTTGTGACAAAAGTTTTAGCAACTACGAGTATGAGACAAGAGGTAAGAATCAAAGATTATCACGGACATCAATATGGAAGATGTCATCCAATATTTCAAGCATTCTATTATTTCTTATTTCTTTTCATTGTTACATCATAATATCCCTAATCAAGTATCTCAAAGCAGATCAGTAACTACAAGAACATCACAAGATTATTGCATCCCTAAAAAAATAAAAATAGAAATATAACGAAACAACAATATCCTCCGAACTAACATGAAAGAAATTAAAAATAACTGAAAACAAAATGTACTGTTAGGGTTGTGAGTGCGTAGCGGAAGCAGATTAAAGATGTAGAGATTGAGAAAAATAAATGGAGTTGGAAATATGTGGCAAGAAAAGTAGTGAGAGATGGACACACAATTTAACGTGGGAAAAATCCTCAAATAGAGGCAAAAAACCCACGAACGACGAGTACCTGAAAATCCACTATATGAAAATAGAAGAGTACAAGAACCTCAGTTGAGAGGGTGAGTAGTACAAATACAACTCTCACTATAGTAAGAAACTCACAAAGGAGTATTACAAAAATAGTGGATTAATAATACAAGGTGGATTATAAGGAAGGAGGATTAGTATGGTAGGAAGGCTTAGTATGTATGACTTCTTGCGTTGGGTATTGGTTAGCCCCAAATGGATGCACAAACACCTTATTTATAGGTGTGCATGGCGGTGCAATAAGTCGGCAACAATGCTTGGTAGAAATTACTAGAACAAAATTCTAGAAATGTTGAGCATGTTCACTTGTTTGCCGACATAAAGTGAATTAGCTTCACTTGAGAATTATTATCTAGATAAGTCTAGATAACTCATCTTTGACTTTGAATGTTATAGTTGGGCAATATTATTTGTAGCACCCAACTTATTGAATTGGGTTATAAAATTTGGGCCATAACCCAACAATCTCCACCTTGGACCAAATTTTATGCACTCGTCGTATGAACCCTGAAGGGTATTAGCGAGATATGTCACCATGGCCCAATTTTAACTTGGGCTTAGAATAATGTGACATGTTGGAACCCGTTTTATGAAGGCGTTGATGCCGAACCGGGGTTGTGTAGGAAGAAGCCATAGAATACCCTTGTAATACATAGAGATTTCTATGTCTGACGGCCTTCAGAAGTTCATGAGCACCTCTGGAGACTTTAAGTACTCCACCTTGAGCCGAAATTTTGCACCCTTTAGAATCTAGAGTGCCCAAAGAAATGATGTTCTGCTTCAGATCAGGAACATATTGAACATTAGACAGAGTCCTGATCTTACCATCATGCGTCTTGATCCGAACTGAGCCAATACCATGAACTTTGCAACGGGAACCATTGCCCATAGAGACGGATCTGTTCTTTACCGATTTATAGTCGATAAAGTGATCCTTTTGAGAACAAACATGGTAGGTGCAACCGGAATCAAGCACCCAATTAGGAGTTCTACTTCTTCTAGGAGAAGTAGCCAAAAGAACATCATCGGATTCTATTTCACCAAAATCGGCTTGTGCAGTTTCCGATGCTTTTTTCTCATTTTCTTCTCTTTCGAGCTTTTTCTTTAATTTTAAGCAATCGGAAACATCGTGCCCATGCTTTTTACAATATTTGCATAAATTCTTAGATTTATGCCTATTAGATATGGCCCCATTTTTGGTACTTATTTTTCCGTGTGATCTCCCTCCTATATTTAATCCTTCGGCATTATCATTGGAATGCACTTCAAGGTCAAATTTCTCTTTTGAGAGTAAATGTGATTTAACATCTTCAAAAGATAAAGTATCATTGTTACCGTATAACATGATTTCCTTGAAGTGCTTGTACGAAGGAGGTAGGGAGACAATTAATAACACGGCTTTATCCTCATCTTCAATCTTGACATCCAAATTTTCAAGATCAATAATAATAGAATTAAATTCATTAAGATGAGATTGGATAGAAGTACCTTCGGCCATCCGAATAGTGTAAAGCCTTTCCTTGAGACGGAGTTTATTAGCGAGACTTTTAGTCATGTAGAGGGACTCGAGCTTTAACCATAGCCCTGCAGCGGTCTCCTCGTGAATAACCTCGCGTAGTACCTCCTTAGTTAAGCACAGTTGGATCGTAGATAATGCTTTTTCATCCAACTCTTGCCATTGCTCGTCGGACATAGTAGATGGCTTTTTCTGTTTGCCATCAAGTGCCCTTTTTAATTCGCTTTGTGTGAGAACGGCCTTCATCCTGGACTTTCCGGATGCTAAAAACCGATCTTGCCATCGAATTTCTCAATCTCGAACTTTGTTACCGAAGACATCTTTAATATGAAAACACTCTAAACAACCTTTGGCTCTGATACCACTTGTTAGGGTTGTGAGTGCGTAGCGGAAGCAGATTAAAGATGTAGAGATTGAGAAAAATAAATGGAGTTGGAAATATGTGGCAAGAAAAGTAGTGAGAGATGGACACACAATTTAACGTGGGAAAAATCCTCAAATAGAGGCAAAAAACCCACGAACGACGAGTACCTGAAAATCCACTATATGAAAATAGGAGAGTACAAGAACCTCAGTTGAGAGGGTGAGTAGTACAAATACAACTCTCACTATAGTAAGAAACTCACAAAGGAGTATTACAAAAATAGTGGATTAATAATACAAGGTGGATTATAAGGAAGGAGGATTAGTATGGTAGGAAGGCTTAGTATGTATGACTTCTTGCGTTGGGTATTGGTTAGCCCCAAATGGATGCACAAACACCTTATTTATAGGTGTGCATGGCGGTGCAATAAGTCGGCAACAATGCTTGGTAGAAATTACTAGAACAAAATTCTAGAAATGTTGAGCATGTTCACTTGTTTGCCGACATAAAGTGAATTAGCTTCACTTGAGAATTATTATCTAGATAAGTCTAGATAACTCATCTTTGACTTTGAATGTTATAGTTGGGCAATATTATTTGTAGCACCCAACTTATTGAATTGGGTTATAAAATTTGGGCCATAACCCAACATGTACTTATTTACATTTTTGCCTTATCTTTCCTACCTCAAACCGCTAATCAATGTAAACCAATGAAGAGCGGATGAATCGGATCTACCCAATTCTCATGTCCAGCTCCAAGCAATCACCAGTCCAGCGGTAACGAACTACAATCCTTCTGCCATAAAAATCGTTAAACTGTAAAACTTGACCCAGAAATAATTTGGCAATATCCCGTGGATTACCAAACTTATCCATCTTCAACTGTAAACCATGTATAATCCTACAAGGGTCAAGGGGTAATAACATTAGTAGCCCTTACTCCAAACCCGTTCCGAAATCGATCCCTTAGTCTCGTCCCCGCCAATGTCACAGGAAAAGAAAGTGAAAAATTGACATTGAAGCGTAATTCGTACTCAAGGAAAATTGACATTGAAGCGTAATTCCTAATCAAAATGGTTATATGGTGAAATTGTTCTAAAGAAACGTGCATAGTTATTGGGTGTTAAATTGATCCGACGGATGAGATTGTTATTGTCGCGAAATGTGTAGTGGTAAAGGAAATCGCAGGAAAGATTAATCGATCGGTAAGTGTAAGTAATACCATGTTCACCTCTTAAGTCACAAATGGCTGGCAGTTTGGTGTTAGCAGTATGAATTTGGACCCTGGTTTCAAAGTTTGTTGATAAAAGAAAGTTGTCGAAACATAGTGGTGGTACGTTGATTAATAATGAGGTTGTCGTCATCACTTGTCGTTTATTGAACAATGCAAATCCTAGATATTCATATTGGTTTTGCATCTTGAATCTTGAATCTTGATGGTGTGTTTGTTGTTAGAGGAGAGAGAGAAAGACAGAGGATGAGATTGAGATGAGAGGTGTGATTGTAAAGAAATGGTGATTGTAAAGAAATGGGGATTGTTCTACTTTTATAGAGGTGGTTGCTTTTTGTGTTTTGACAAGTTACGCTATAAATGTGAGTACTAGTGAAAATGGTGAGGAATATGATAGGGCAGAACATAGTTTGATTTGGCGGCAGTCATATATATATATATATATATATATATATATATATATATATATATATATATATATATATATATATATATGCAGTGAAATTTGAAGAAAACGAACAAAGAACAGGAGTGAATTCAAGAGTTCACTTTGCATGATGCATAATCTGAAGTTTTTTTTTTTTGGTGAAAAAGGCGGCAATTATATTAATATATTAAAAGTATTACAATCCGAAGATGCATAATCTGAAGTTGACTAATAATTATTCCTCTCCTTTTTTAACATTTTGACTTTTTTCTAATAGACTCCATCCATTAGTTCTATTTTCTTTTTAGGTGTCTCAAAAAATTATTTCTATATCCTTTTTAGGTGTTCAAAAAAGTCTCCATTTCTAGTATTTCTACTTTTATATATTTAAAAGTTTGTGGTCATAATCAATTTTCATTCACCATAAACTGACTAGCGTGTCCATATCTATAGAAATATATTAAAAGGTGTTCCTCTCAAAGGAACGGTGCCACATGGCACTCTTCTCAAGCTTCTAATACACATGTAGATACTAGAATTTGAACACATGACATTTGATTTGAAATGTGAGAGTTCAACCACTAATCAACTACAATTTAAATGCTTAATATTTCAAAGTAAAACATAATAAAGTCTTATATTATATGTAATTATAAATACATAGACAAGCTTTTTGATATTGAACACTTTTATTCAGCAATAACATTCTCTTATCCTAATTGCATTGAAATTGTAATTTTTATCCCTAAATCCTTATAAGTTTTTTTAAAAAATAACTTATCATGCTATAATGTCCATTTTCCAATTTCGCACTAAACAAAATATTACTAAAAACTAATAAAATTAATTATGAAATTTATAAATTTATTTGATGATTGTAACGAACCCGGGCATTGCCCGGACCAAAATACTAATTAAATTATAATTTCTGTTTCCTTTTTTTAATCAACAACTTTCAGTAAATCCCCATTTATTAATTAGCACAACATTCAACGCATTTTATACTCCCTTCGACCCATAATATAATGCTTATTTCTTCTTTTTTTTCCACGGGAATATAATGAAGGAGAATGGAGGGCGTAGTAGGTTTTTCATAAAAAAAATGAAGTACTTTTTTCTTGTAACTACCGCTTTATTTTTTTATTTTAAAACAAAAATCAAAAAGTAATAATTGTTCCTTAGAATGGTGCAAAGCGATAAATGGGAAGAAAGGTATGTAAGAGTATTTTGGAAAGTTTGTGTAAAAATTAAGGATAATTAGTCCAAAAAAATTGATAAAAAATGAAGGGAAATGTCCAATGGTAGGCTCCTATTCTTGAGAATTTCCAATGGTAGATTCTACTTCTTTTTTCCCATTGCTAGGCCTCAATTTTCCTAATTTACCCAAAAGTAGTATGAATGAGGCTTAAACGTAATTTGTTGTTTAGTTTTAATACTTTTGTTAAGTTTTGGGTAACCCCTACCAACCATGGTTTATTTAGGTCTAGGCTCGTAACTGACTAACAAAAAATTTCATAAATCTATACGGATGGTAGTTAAAAATCATGGAAGTATATATTACTACTATATTAGTAGTGTACGTTGAACAGTGATAGTCATAAATCTATATTGATGGTAGTTGACAAAGAAAGAAGATCCAGATTTTTTTTCATTTACAGATTCTCTATAAGTGAATGAGTAGCTCAAGCATAACAATTTATGTAGTTTGATAGCTCTAGAATTATTATATATAGATTAATTTAAGTGTTAATCCTTGAATATGATTTAAGGACTTCGCATAATCACATCTGTATGCATCGTGAGACTCTAGAGTCCTTATCTATGGCAAGAAATGGTCTCGCATCATCACGGGCTCGTAGAAAATGCAAAACTATAGAGGTCATTCAAAAATTTGTGATCCAATTTGCCGGCTGTTAGGAGTCTAGACCTAAATAAACCATGGTTAATAGGGGTTAGGAAAGAACTTAACAAAATTATTAAAACTAAACATGAAATCAACGTTTAAGCCTCATTAATGCTACTTTTGGGTAAATTAGGAAAACTGAGGCCTAGCAATGGGAAAGTTACTCCTCAGTTAAGCGTGCTTTACTAGGAGTAGTCCAGGGATGGGTGACCTCTTGGGAAGTTTCTCGGGTTTGCGCATGAGTAAGGACAAAATGCATTGTAAGAACTTGTGCTGGTTATTGAGGACAGTTGTTGGCCTTGGATGCGCATTGGTGACGATAAATTCGACTTCATATGGGTCGGGTGTTACAAATGGTATCAGAGCCACCCTGCGACCGCGCTAATCGGGTGGATAACTAATCCCAGGTTAGTCGCCTAGTTGGTGAGGATTATGGGGCTATATCACCAACTACGGTCCAATATGTGATTAGTTTCTAGACTGGGGTGACCCACAGGTCGTTGTGGCTGAATATGTGGAGTCCTCAGGCGCAACAAGGGCGTTGCTGTCCTCAAATGAGGGTGTATGTAATACCCCTCATGATTGCTTTAAAGGGACTTAGTAGGATACTCATTCTAACAAGATACTTCTTTCTTTTAGGGAGCTCATGTTACTGCTCAATAAAGCGTGCTTGGCTGGGAGTAGTCCAGGGATGGTGACCTTCTGGGAAGTTTCTAGGGGTGCGCATGAGTGAGGACAAAATGCGCCGAAAGAACTTGCGTTGGTTACTGAGGACAGTTGTTGGCTCTAGATGCGCATTAGCAACGATAGACTCGACTCCGTATGGGTCGGGTGTTACACTTAATGTATCTGAAGATGCAACATCCACAAGCCTGTAGTATGGCCTTCTTCCCGACGATACAAAATCTCGATGTCTGCTTTAGATTGATGCCCATATTCAGCCGCATTATAGGCAAAGTTATTAAAATCGCGATTCAAATCATAAAATCTTATGATTTTAGTATTCAAATATGGTAGACGATTCGATTCACGATTCTAGACGATTAATTCTATAAATTTCTTTTAACTAGCGAAAACCTCGCAAATTTAAATCATGCTAACAAAACAAACAATAGATATATATTGTTAGTTATTGCCAATATAGTGGGTAAACAACTATTTTTTCCAATTTTTAGGGTGTTTAACTTATAATTTTAGCACATTCAAAGAATATTGAGTGTAATATCTTGATTATACGTGTTTGTATAATCTTACCAATCTACGATTCGATCTTACGATTCGATTCTAAAGGTCGTTTCTGATTCAAATGAGAATCTCGATTTTAACAACTTTGATTATAGGGATACATTGTCATTGTAACGTGAAGTGACCAAGTTATATGCGATTATAGAGTGTTGAGAAGTCCATTTTACTAAGGTTTAAGGTTTAAGAAGGAGAGTTTTACTCATCTATACCTTAGTGTGGAGAAGAGGGAGTTATGATGAATTTGCAGTATTAGAGGAGATTTAAGGATATTTTGTGGTTCCATATGCTTTTGATCATTTACAGGTGGATTAAGCTCACAAAGTTCCTTGAAGTCTAGATTTTGATGGTTGTCATCCAAGTTCATCTCTTTGTAGCTCTACGGCATTGTGTGCCCACCATGGACGTTGAAGAGCCCACCTCGAGTGTTTGTGGAGAAGGTTGGATGCTAGGCAGTAGCGAGTGCCCGAGCTGGGCACCACACACACACGGCCCGCGCTCATCGAGCAGTAGAGTATCATGTGCAGCATAGGATGCCCGACTCGCGCACAACAAGTGCACGACTCGCGCATATCGAGAGGAAGCAGCTGTTGTGCAGCATCGAGTGCCCGACTCGCGTGCAAGACATGCCCGACTCACGCGCTTCGAGCGGAAGCTGAAGCTGAAGCTTGGCAGCAGCAAAGACCCGAGCCACGTGCCAGCATCGCGCGAGTCGCGCACTTCGAGCGTTGACCGGAATTTGGGGCGGAGCGAAGGCCCGACTCGCGCACTAGGAGAGCCCGACTCGCGCACTTCGACGCTTACGACTCTTCGACAGTTTTCAGCTTCCCTTCGGTTTTATTAATGAAAAAAACGTTGTTTTGGGATGTCTTGTAATTTTTGAACTAAATTAGAGAGGAGAGAGAGAAGAACCCTAATCCCTATTTCTCCTTTTTTGAGTTTCGAATAATTAGTTTTGAAGATTTGCTTGATGGATGCTATGTCGATCGTAGCCTAAATCTAGTCTTGAGAATGGTTAATCAAGCTTCGGTCTATTATTGTGAGGTTTCTCTTTGTTAACTTTTTCTTAATTATAATTGTGATTTCTTGATTTTAATCTATGATTGTGGTATGTATTGCTAGGAGTACTACTAGTTTATACATTCGATTTATCATTTGCTAGGATTTAGAATTGATGCCGATTCATCTGTTCTTCTTTCATGAGTAGCAATCTAGGGTTTGATTAATGAATCTGATTATTCTTGATTAATCACTAAAGAAATCACAAGTTCCAATTTGAATATGTTGTGCTAGCAATTTGTTAATTGGCTCATTGTTTCCTAGTTCGTTGATGTTCTATTGATTTGAATTTAATCTCTGATTAGATTAGATTAATCTTTAGTTCAAGTTTTATGATCATCTGATTGTGATTGTTTAACGGTACTTTTGAGGGAAAGGAATTTGATTTTGCAACTTTGAGTAATTAAGAGTAAAGTTACACATTTGAGAAACCAATGATCAATAGTATGAATCGAAGTGGCCATTAACCGAACTCAAGATTCTTCTCTTCTTGATTACATTACTTTTTGATTGCTCTTTAGTTCTTCATATTTAGTTATTCAATTCTTTAATCCCAAAACCACCATTTGATCTATTATAAGCACGAGTTTGTCCCCAAGTCTCTGTGGATTAGACCCTACTTGCCACTTACATTTATTTGTATTGGAAAGAAGGAAAATAAACTTTTATCTTTGGTAGCGCGTACGACCGCGTCCCACCAAATTTTGGCACCGTTGCCGGGGACTTGGCAATTACTAAAACGTGTTTATTGTAGATTGTGTTTTGAAATTTTACTTTTTGATTAGAATATGGTTGGCACCCGTGCTACTAACCAAGATTGTGTGGATTACGATCCCGAGTTAGAATTGAATCTTTTCAGGTTGCGAAGGGAATTGAGAAGAGATTTTCAAGAACTTCCATTTTCATTGAATTTGGAAGAAGAAATGCCACCTAGGGTGGAGACTCGTATTCTAAGGGAGCTCACCGCTCCTAATCTTGATCAGCAACCATTATGTATCACTTTCCCAACACCGGAGGCAGGTACCACTTTCGAGCTCAAGTCAGGGCTCATTCATCTATTACCATCTTTTCATGGGATCAGTGGTGAAGACCCTAACAAGTTCCTATCCGAGTTCCATGTTGTGTGCTCGAGCATGAAACCGAGTAATGCCACGGAAGAGCAAGTTAAGATGAGGGCGTTTCCTTTTTCTCTTAAGGATACGGCCAAAGATTGGCTATATTATCTTCCACCGGGGTGTATCTCTAGTTGGTCTGAGATGAAAAAGCGGTTCCTTGATAAATATTTTCCCGCTTCAAAGTCATCCACACTCAAGAAAGAGATCAGCAACATAGAGCAACGATATGATGAACCTTTGTATGAATATTGGGAGCGTTTTAAGAGGCTATGTGCAAGCTGTCCGTATCATGGATATAGTGAGGAAGATTTGATCTTATACTTCTACAATGGACTTTCCGATGATGATGTGCGGATGATTAATGCAGCTAGTGGTGGATCGATCATAAATAAGACTCAACTAACGCTAGAGCTTTGATAGAGTAGCTTTCCAAGGCTCCAGACATTTTAGTAGGCGATCCACCCACAAGAAGGTGAATGTGAGTAGCTCAAACACGCAAAATCCCAAACTCGAAGAACAGTTCAAGCTCTTACCTCACTAGTAAGAGAACTCATTGTTAAGGGACACACACAACAAGTTAAGGCGTGTGGGATATGTGCTTCCAGATCACCCCACCGGATTATTGCCCACAACTTCAAGCGGGGTCAAGTGAGGAAGTCAACGCTCTTGGTTTTCAAGGCTCGGGGAATCAAAGGAGATATGATCCTTATTCCAACACATACAATCTGGTTGGAGAGATAATCCGAGGTTGAGGTATGGTAATGAGCAAGGTAACCAACAACCCAATCATCAACCGCAACAACAGTTCATGAGACCCCAAGCTCCGGTTCGGGGGTCATCATCGTGGTCGAATTCGGATATGAGGCAAAGTTCTACAATGTCTACTGAAGATATGCTCAATGCCTTAACCAAGAATGTGACCACCATGCAAGGGAATATGGTACAGTTTCAAGAGGAAACCCGCTCTAGTATAAGGAATTTGGAAACACAGATGAGCCAGGTTTCGAGTGCAAGTGAGCGGGCTAGAGGCTCGTGAATTGGGAAAATTACCCTCCCAAACAGAAGTAAACCCAAAGAAGAATGTGAGTTCTATCATGATAAGGGGTGATACACAACTGACACAGGGAGAAAGGGTGGTGACAAGAAACAAGGAAGTTACTTTACTTCCAAAGCATCGACCTCCCCCACCTTTTCCAGAAGCTTTGCGGGCCGATAGAAGGTATGAACGCAACAAAGGTATATACGAGTACATACGTGAATGTGAGGTAAGTTCTCCTATTTTAACCAAAGTAGAGAACACTAGTGAGCATGTTTCTGCTATTTCTCATAATACACTTCCTCCCAAATATGATGACCCAGGCATGTTTACCATCCCTTGCACTATTAATGACGTTGGTATTCCTAAAGCTATGTTAGACTTAGGTGCTTCAATTAATGTGATTCCATTTTCACTATATGAGTCTTTAGCGCTTGGCCCTTTGCATGCAACGAACGTCATAGTGCAATTAGCTGACGGATCCCACTCTTATCCCAAGGGTAAGGTCGAGGATGTGTTAGTTCATGTTGGTAAACTTCAGTTTCCTACTGACTTTTATGTACTGGACATGGAGTCTGATTGTCATGTTTCTCCTGTTCTTTTAGGGAGACCGTTTTTGAAAACATCCAGTACAAAAATTGATGTTGGTGCGGGGTCATTAACTGTGGAATTTGGGGGACATATAGAAGCATTTGGTATTCATGAGTCTAGGAATTCCCTAGCGACTGAACATCCCTCATACTTTGTGGGTACTATTCAGTCCATAGAGTGTGATACTTATGATACCAGTGAAAGACATGAGTCATTGGAGGTAGTGAGGTTCCAAAAACATGATAGACCACCTGATTTACTGCATAGTTTTACACCGTTATCACTAACGCTAGCTGTGCAGGAAGTTGTCTCCTCAGAATTACAGGTACAAGTGATGACACAAGGAGTTGAACCATCCCCGGACTGAATGTGGGAGGTATAAGGTCGAGCTAACGACTTTAAACTTAGCGCTACTCGGGAGGCAACCCGAGCCCCTTTTTCTTTTCTTCTTTTCTTTTCTTTTCTATTTTTCTTCCTTTTCTTTTCCTTCTTACTCTTAAATCTCACCATTTTTATACTCCATCACAACAAATTATCCTTCACCCACCGTTACCCCTCTTGTTTCCCGAGCTACAATTCAAAACACTCTTAGCCAATCATAATCCGAATTAAGCCAAAATACATCAAGAGACCTTTGAGAGGTGTCCATTTGAGAGACGGTGGTGAAATTGGAGGGTCGAGATTGATGAAGGAGTTGCATGAGCAATACTTACGAGCAATGATGCGCATTTGCATACTGGATTTGGTTACTCGTTATAAGGTGCACATTCCGAAATTATATTCTCCCAATGAATTTAATTTTGGATTAGTCATTTACATGGGGGTTATAGGGAGTCGGGTTGTGAGATGGTGTGTGTGTTTGTCGTCATTGTGTTTTCTTATGTTATTGGGGTGTGATTTATTTTTGATGGGTATTGTTGAGGGAGTGAGAATTTTTGTGAGAGTCGGTTTCTGAGTGTTCCCCTTTTCATTTCTTGTGCTTTTCTTGTACTTGCTCTCACATTGAGGACAATGTCTTGATTAAGTAGAGGGGAGGAATTGCTCATTGTTTTATTTGATGTTTTCTCATTGAAAAATAAAAAAAATAATAAAAAATAAAATACGAAAGCCCGCTGAGTTGAAAACCCGCAAGGGCGGGCGACTCAGGCAAAAATGGGGGCCCGGATAGGTTGAAAACCCGAAAGGGCAATCTATGCAAAAAAGTGGCTAATTGGAGCGGGTGAGATGGTGAGCTCATAAATGAAAAAAAAATGTGTGTGAAGCTAGGATGAAAACCCGAAAGGGCTCCAAGGCAAAATGAGAGATAAAAGAGAGAAAATTTGAAATCATTTGCCGGAGTTGGTGTCATAAGGAGGATTGATGGTATAAGGAGTGCCTCGGGTAGGTTTTTCATCTTGATGTTCGGAGTTAGAGGCGAATAGGTTAGAGCTCGCTCATCATTGGAGGAATAAGGAGTTTGGTGTTGTGATTGTGTTTAGATGGTCCAAGTTCGAGTCCTTTGAGTTTTGTCAGGATTCGAATTTGTTTTTGTCATTTCATAACATGAGGATGGTTGTGGTGTTGTACAGATTGGAATGGCTTTGAATCCTTTGAGATCTTTCGGGGTTCAAAGTCATGTGTTTTTATTACCTTGGTGTTGAGTATATTCTGAGCGTGCTATTTACATTATTTCAGGAGAGCTTTTAGTTCAAGTGTGGGGGTGACTCTTACCCTTAAGCTTGGCTTTAAGCGAATCGGGGGGAATAGCAAACTTTTATCATACACTAGGATGGAGAGATAAGGGGAGTAGTGAAAAGTGAGCAATAGCTTGGAAGGGGTGCCTCATTGACCTTTATTTTGAGTTTACTCGAGGTCGAGTAAAGTTCAAGTGTGGGGGTATTTGATGTGACCAAGTTATATGCGATTATAGAGTGTTGAGAAGTCCATTTTACTAAGGTTTAAGGTTTAAGAAGGAGAGTTTTACTCATCTATACCTTAGTGTGGAGAAGAGGGAGTTATGATGAATTTGCAGTATTAGAGGAGATTTAAGGATATTTTGTGGTTCCATATGCTTTTGATCATTTACAAGTGGATTAAGCTCACAAAGTTCCTTGAAGTCTAGATTTTGATGGTTGTCATCCAAGTTCATCTCTTTGTAGCTCTACGGCATTGTGTGCCCACCAAGGACGTTGAAGAGCCCACCTCGAGCGTTTGTGGAGAAGGTTGGATGTTGGCGTGCTTGCGAGTGCCCGAGCTGGGCACCACACACACACGACCCGCGCTCATCGAGCAGTAGAGTATTATGCGCAGCATAGGATGCCCGACTCGCGCACAACAAGTGCACGACTCGCGCATATCGAGAGGAAGCAGCTGTTGTGCAGCATCGAGTGCCCGACTCGCGCGCAAGACATGCCCGACTCGTGCGCTTCGAGCGGAAGGCGAAGCTTAGCGGCGGCAAGGCGAGCCGCGAGCCGCGGCCGCATCGCGCGAGTCGCGCACTTCGAGCGTTGGCTGGAATTTGGGGCAGGAGCGAAGGCCCGACTCGCGCACTAGGAGAGCCCGACTCGCGCACTTCGACGCGGCTACGACTCTTCGACAGTTTTCATCTTCCCTTCGGTTTTATTAATGAAAAAAACGTTGTTTTGGGATGTCTTGTAATTTCTGAACTAAATTAGAGAGGAGAGAGAGAAGAACCCTAATCCCTATTTCTCCCTTTTTGAGTTTCGAATAATTAGTTTTGAAGATTTACTTGATGGATGCTATGTCGATCGTAGCCTAAATCTACTCTTGAGAACGGTTAATCAAGCTTCGGTCTATTATTGTGAGGTTTCTCTTTGTTAACTTTTTCTTAATTATAATTGTGATTTCTTGATTTTAATCTATGATTGTGGTATGTATTGCTAGGAGTACTACTAGTTTATACATTCGATTTATCATTTGCTAGGATTTAGAATTGATGTCGATTCATCTGTTCTTCTTTCATGAGTAGCAATCTAGGGTTTGATTAATGAATCTGATTATTCTTGATTAATCACTAGAGAAATCACAAGTTCCAATTTGAATATGTTGTGCTAGCAATTTGTTAATTGGCTCATTGTTTCCTAGTTCGTTGATGTTCTATTGATTTGAATTTAATCTCTGATTAGATTAGATTAATCTTTAGTTCAAGTTTTATGATCATCTGATTGTGATTGTTTAACGGTACTTTTGAGGGAAAGGAATTTGATTTCCAACTTTGAGTAATTAAGAGTAAAGTTACACATTTGAGAAACCAATGATCAATAGTATGAATCGAAGTGGCCATTAACCGAACTCAAGATTCTTCTCTTCTTGATTACATTACTTTTTGATTGCTCTTTCGTTCTTCATATTTAGTTATTCAATTCTTTAATCCCAAAACCCCCATTTGATCTATTATAAGCACGAGTTAGTCCCCAAGTCTCTGTGGATTCGACCCTACTTGCCACTTACATTTATTTGTATTGGAAAGAAGGAAAATAAACTTTTATCTTTGGTAGCGCGTACGACCGCGTCCCACCATAACGAAATCCGGGTATAAAGATTGAACGTGAACCCCAATTATGGTAATATTGTGTTCAAGTATGATGCAACATTTTTGGGAGTAATGTAGATGACATTGACGACATTGATATCATTCTAAATCTCCAAGTGGTAAAGATAAGCAAATACTAAAAATTAACCATCATCCTTTCTGCACCATGATGAAGCACTGTTATGAAATTAGCTAGATTTAGAAAGAAGTTTATAGGGGAAGTCATCAACTCCAGGCGGCACTGATGAAAGAAACTTCTTGAAATGTTGGGTTGTACATTGGATTGCTAAGGGGTTTCGGTTGTTTCGAGCAATATATTCTTCTTTTCTGAATATATATGGTGAAACCCAGAAAGGCATGCGGCTCTGATGACATCATGATAATGATCAATTGATGATGAAAAGATAGAGAAATGATGTTGCGAACTATATGTCTATTAAGCTCAAATCATATCTAATAAGTCTAATAATAAGTTCAGGAAATTTCAAGTGAAAATAAAGGATTCTCAATCTGCCGCGCATAGGGCTCATAACTTGAAGGCCAGGTCATCAGATCAAACTCCGAGGGTCTATATGAGTGAGGTTTCCATTACCACCCCCCGCACTCCAATCCTATTGAGTTTGATTTGTGAAATGAGTTTGACCTACAAAAATGACTGATACATTTGCGAGATATATCAATTTAGTAGGTTCTTTTTCTTTACCTAGCTACTAAAAAATAATTGAAATAATGACTAGATACGATAAAGATTTGTTTTAGTACAAGGATTCTTCTGCAAGTGATCAAATTGTATTTGATTATTTATTTTTTCCCATACTTTATGTTCTTCAACCTTTATTTATTTTGTCTCAACAAAATTTTCTAATTAAACAGAGGACAACTAAATTTTGATACAAAAGTTTTAGCAACTACGAGCTCGAGTATGAGACAAGAGGTAAGAATCAAATATTATCATAGATACCAATCTGGAAGATGTCATCCAACATTTCAAGCATTATATATTTCTTATTTCCTTTTATTTTTACATCATAATATCCCTAATCAAGTATCTTAAAGCAGATAATAAAGTAACTACAAGAATATCACAAAATTATTGATGCCTTAAAAAAATAAAAATAACGAAACAACAAGATCCACCAAACTAATTAACATAAAAGAAATCATAAACAACTGAAAACAAAATCTACTTAAACAATAAAAACATGCCACTTTATTTTACTAACATGCTGCCACTAACTTTTAGCTAGGAAACATAACAAATTCCAACTAATTTATACTTTGAAGGATAACTTCCAATAATCAACTTTAGGCGGCGCTGATGAAAGAAACTTCTTGAAATGTTGGGTTGGTGCTTGGATTGCTAAGGGGTTTCGATTGTTTCGAGCAAGATCTTCTTATCTTCTAATATGGCGAAACCCCGAAGGGAATACGGCTCTGATGACATCGTGATAATGATCAATTGATGATCAATGGAAAGAGAGAGAGAAATGATGTTGCAGATTATTTGCGAATGATGATGATGATGAAGAGAGAAAGAGAGAGAGAGATAGAGAGAGAGATCACTTGAGTTGCATTTTATAGTGGTCGTTGCCCTGGTGAAAAAGCTCTGCTTATGGGAAATTATGGTTGGTGAGGGAATATAAAGAAAAATTATTAGTAAACTGATAGGGAGGGTTCTTCAATAATAATCATATGGACTAGGTAGATCAAAATATAAAGAAGAAACCTTAGCTTCAAACCTTCAGTGGTGGAGATCCTATTGTATGATACTGCATCATAAGATCATTTAAGGATCTCATCTTTTAAGCTTAAGACGAATGCTATTAATCAACATATATGAATTAAGTAATAAGTTCCAATAAAATCTAATGAAGGCTAATATTTGTTATCTGTTGATTAATAGTTAGTATATAAAGATTAATTAACAATAAGAATAAGACATAAGATGCATCGAAAATATACAAGCAAATAATAAGTAAGTATGCAATAATTTGTATAATACAAATTAATATTTGACATTCAATACTCCCTCTGTATTTTTTTAGCTTCCTTACTTGGAATGCAATCTTAACGATATTCACAATTAGAAAGAATCTTCTAAATTTTTCTTAATATATAAGAAAAAAATATATTCATGTGGGGTTTTGTTTGACTCGTCTCAATTAGTACTTTATTAATATTCAATCGTTATAAATTTTTACTAACATATAATAAAAGATATATAAGGTCAAATTAGTGCATTGGCAAACGCGCACAGTTAAATCAAGTAAACTAAAAAAATATTGATGGAGTGCCTATTATATAATATAATTACTAGTAATATTATAGCTATACTACGTATTGTCAAAATTTTAAATAGTGTCAAATTTCAAGTTAGCAAACTAAAAAAATACAGAAAGAGTAAACTACTTTTTTTTATCTCACTCAGTTGGAATATTCAAGTCAAAATTTTAACAATTTGACCATGATTGCATGTTTTTTTTTGTAAGTAAGTAATTATCATTAAGCACATGAAACAAAAACAACCTAACGCTAACAATGCTGACTAACCCAACACACACATCACAAGCAAAAAACCTTATAAACTATACAACCATTGGATATCCTCCCCCTTCACTCTCCTAGAAATCCTAGATTTCACTCTACACTTTACAGTATATTGAATATCCTGAACAACTTTTCCTACAATATGTATGCTAAAATTCCACAAAGCATTATTTCTTTCTTCCCACACCTTATACACAATAGCTAAAATACTTGCAACAATAACCTGCTTCCCGAACTTGCTGTATTTACATCTTCTTTGTACCCAGCTTATCAGCTGAGGTAGATTACATGATCTCACTTGAATGCCTAACCATTCCTTGATTCGACTATACATTGTTTGCTTGAACACACAGGTTGAAAAACAGTGGCTGTGATCTTCCACTTCAGGTTTCACACAAAAGACAAGTATTCCAAGCACATATTCCAATTGATGCCAGTTTACTTCTTGTTTGAAGTCTGTTTCGCATGGCCAGCCAGCCAACAAAGCTGTGCTTGGGGACATTATGACTATCCTAAACGACGACACCGAGTGAACTTACTCCCTTGAGCCCTGCATCTTCTTATAGGTCTCTGATGTACTATACTTGGGCTTGTTAATCCAATCATGCCCACACAAACAAAGGATAACCATCTTTGCCTTGTAAATATACTTTACTACCCAGCTGGCAGAACTAGGGCCAGTAAAGGTAAGCCAGTCTTGATCCTTGATATATCTATCATGGATCCACTTAACCCAAAGGTTATCTGCTTTCATGGTAATATCCCAAACCAACTTCCCCACAATAGCCACATTCCAGTTACCAAGACTCCTGAAGCCCAACCCACCCTGAATCTTAGGTTTACAAACCTCGATCCGGTGACATAACCGGGCTTAGGGATGTTACATATTCCTATCCACAAAAAAGCTCTGCAAATCATGTTCACCTGTTTAAGGACAGCCTTAGGAAGAAGAAAAATTTGAGACCAATAAACATTGATGCTCATTAAAATTGAATTCACTAACTGCTTCCTCCCAACAAAAGAGATGTTCCTAGAACTCCAAGTTCGAATTTTTAGAACCATTTTTTCAATCAATCTCTCACAATCAGCAGCAGACAATTTTTTAGTGCTAATTGGCACTCCCAAATACCTGAAAGGCAACTGCCCTTGCTTAAACCTAGAACTATTCTTGATTCTCTCATTCTCTTGATCAGACATGCCACAACTGTAAAAGTCTGATTTATTAGGATTAGCTTTAAGCCCTGAGGTAGCAGCAAAGAGTTGAATCCCTTGCAACATCAAATGTATTGACTGAAAGTCACCTTTGCAAAAAAGGATGACATCATCAGCAAAACACAAATGATTAATAGCTAATGATTTGCATCTAGGGTGGAAATTGAACTCAGGTTGCTTCCCAATGAAACTCATGGTTCTTGAAAAGTACTCCATACAGACCACGAGTAAGAGAGGGGACATGGGATCACCTTGTCTAATCCCCCTCTTAGAGTTGAAAAATCCAGTAGGACAACCATTGATCATCAAAGAAAAGTTAGGACTTTTAACACACACCATAATCAAACCCACAAACCTACTAGGAAAGCCTAAACTGATCAAAACTTCCTCAAGAAACTCCCAACTGGACTGTATCATAAGCTTTCTGAATGTCAATCTTCATAAGACAGCATTTTTGCTTCTGTCTATTCTTGTACATCTTAATAATATCCTGGCATAACAGGACATTATGTAAAATGCTTATGTTAGCCACAAAAGCCCCTTGATTTTGAGAAATCAAACCAGGTAACACCGATTTCATCTTTTCACACAATAATTTAGTTATAACTTTGTAGATGACAGAGCAACAAGAAATAGGTCTAAAGTCACTCACATGGGTGGGACTTATAACCTTAGGCACCAGTGTAATTGAAGTAACATTAATGGATTTTAGAAGTCTCCCAGTGAGGAAGAAATCCAAAACTGCATCAGTCACTGCATCACCCACTACCTCCCAGCTATGTTTAATGAAAAAGCTATTATAGCCATCCATGCCTGGAGCTTTATCATTGGGAATGGATAGCGTAACTCTCTTCACATCCTCCCTAGTAAAGTTACAATCAAGCATGTCCTGTTGCTCAGCAGTTAAAACACTTCCCTCAACAATAATTTGGTGCTTCACATTGTACCTATCCACCATCTGCACACCAAGAAGCCCCTGATAAAAATTAACAAAAGCATCTTTCACTTTCTGGTCATCATGCATCCAAGTACCAGAATTATCTTGAATTGCATATATTCTATTCATCACTCTTCTAGCTTTAATAGATTGATGAAATAACTTTGTATTATCATCACCCATATCAATCCACCTCTCTTTTGTCTTCTGCTTCAGAAAGCTAAGATATCTCTTTTGTGCCTGCTTATAGTATTCAGTAGCTTGCTTTTCAGCAGCAATTTTAGCAGTATCTCTCAAATACAGATTTGCCTGATCTTGAGCTGTAATCATCTATATGTAAGCTTGTAAGGCCTGAGCATGAACATCAGAGAAGCCCCTTTGGTTGAACATTTTCAGCTCAACTTTTAGTAGTTTCAGCTTTTGAGCAACCTGGTACATCTTGCAACCTCTAATTGGCCTCTGCCAAACCTCTTTAACAATGTCCATAAACCCATCACCATAAATCCACATATTAAAGAATCTAAAAGGTCTTTTTCCCCCTCCATCTCGGTGAACTCGGAAAGCAAGCCGGGCAATGATCAAATTCTCCCTCAGGGAGAAAAGTTATCACTGCTTGTTCATATTTATCTAGCCAATCAGCATTAGCCATCACCCTATCCAACTTTGAGAAGACTCTGCTCTCCCCCTCCTGCTTATTAGTCCAGGTGAAAAACCTACCTGCCTGTTTTATATCAACCAAACCACATTGCCCAACACAATCCCTAAAATCTTGAACTTCATGCATCCTAACAGGAGAGCCAATGCGTTCATCAAGATTCAAAACAACATTAAAGTCACCAAGGACAATCCAAGGGTGACAAGTGTACACCTCCCTTAGAGAATTCCACAAGTGAACTCTCTCCCCGTCTATCATTAGACCCATATACAAAGGTGCGGTAGAACCAGGGAGCGGGGCCTCTTGGGTTATTATTATACATGAAAAAGCTGCATATGATTTTGAGAGATTTTAATTGATTTATCTCAATGTGTAGCTTTAAAATATTTGATTTTCATAATATATACTATAATCTCTAATTAGATATTAACATTTAAAGCTGTGTATAGGAGACTATGCAAAAGTAAATAAAAAAATAAATAACTATTAAGATATTATCTACTAACCAATACAAAATTATTATTTCATAAATGTAGCAAAAAAAAGGCTAATAAGCCAAAATTAGGTGATCAATAAGGTTTAACGAGTTCCAATCAGATGTAACAAGTTTTAACCAGGTCCAATAAGTTTCAATTAAATTAGAGTCAATCATATCTAATAAGTTCAAATCAAATCTAATATGTTTAATAAGTTTAGGTTATTTCAAGTGAAAATACAGAATTCTCAATCACCCATGCATAGGACGACTCGATCATAACAAGGTCATGAGATTAAACCCTACAAGGGTTTTCATGACTGAGGTTTCCATCACCATCACCCCACATTCCTATTGAGGTTAATTTGCGAAATGAGTTTAACCTATAAAATTGACTAATAAATTTGTGAGATATGTCAATTTTGTAGACTCTTTTTCTTTACCTGGCTAACTATCTACAGAATAATTGAAATACTGACTAGCTACGATAAATATTTATTTTACTACAAGGATTCTTCTGCAAGTCAAATTGTATTTGTATTATTCATTTTTCTCAAACTTTATGTTCTTCAACCTTTATTTATTTTGTCTCAATAAAATTGTTGGTTGAGATGTTGATTCATACAAAAGAGAGGCGGGAAAAAAAAGTACAATCATAAACAAATGTCCCTCAAACGGTTGATATTTAACATTCTAACCCTTTTTTTCTAATTTATTAAAGGACAAAAGTTGAGACAAAAGTTGAGACAAAAGTTTTAGTAACTACGAGTATAAGAATCAAAGATTATCATGGACACCAATCTGGAAGATGTCATCTAATATTTCAAACATTATATTATTTCTTATTTCCTTTCATGTTTACATCGTAATATCTTCTAATCAAGTATCTTAAACCAGACAATAACAACAAGAATATCACAACATTATTGCAGCCCTCCTAAAAAAATAAAAATAGAAATATGACGAAACAACAAGATCCTCCTAACTAATCAACATGAAAGAAACAATAAACAACAGAAAACAAAATCTACTTAGTTACATTTTTGCAGTTCTGCCTTATCTTTCCTACCTCAAAACTCTAATCAATTGATACCAATCTTCATGCGCAGCTCCAAGCAATCACCAGTACTTGTTAGAGATGTAGGTGACATTTACAGTATTCGCGTCCGTTATGGCGTTCGTGGACTTATCACAGGGGTCCGCTAACGTACTTGGGTTATACCCATACAACTAGCCCCCCCAGCATCATTTGGGGTTTTGACCGTTAATGATGTTGTTAGTGGACGCGAATCATTGTTGCCGTGCTCAATTTTTTGAAGAAGTTAATTTGTTGGGTGCCACGTGTCGTCATAGGGAGTTGAAAAATTTCGAAAAGTTAATGATTACTTTTTCGAAAATCCCGCCCATTACTTTATTAGGGTTTACCGTGTTTTGACACTTGGCAGGAATCTGGAGAGGGAGTTGAGAGGTCTTTCAATCTCAGCCGTTCATTCGTGCCTTATATTGGAGCAGTTGTCCTTTTTGGATTTCTTTATCTTTATTCTCAAAGCTTTCTCTTTTCTTCTCCATTTTTCTCTGACAAAACCTCAATAGCCGAAGCTTGAGTTGCTTAGAAACCACCTTTCCTGTGCTCAAATTACTTCGAAAAGTTACCAAACCTCTTAGTTTTCACTTTCCAGTCTCCTTGCATTAAAAATTTCGTCATTTTTTGACGAAGGTTTTCTGGGTTTCTTTGTTTGAAGTTTCGTGTTCCTCCGACGTCCTTTTTACGTTTTCGGTGGTTCTTTTGCTTCAAGTTCGAGTCTTTTGGGTGCGATTTCACTGTTTGGGAACTTTGCTCACCTTTTTCGGCGTCTTTCACTTACTATATTTTTTTCCGACGACCTTTCGTTTCCAGGTATTTCTTCAATTTTTCTCCTCGTTTTCTTAAGTTTCTTTGCGTATTCATCATGTCAGACCAGTCTGATAGCCAGAATACCCCTAGTGAGGCGTTCATGACCGAGAGTGACCCTTCTTCTCCTTTGGCCGATTACGAACCCTCTTCCCCTCTGTCCAATAACGAACCCTCTTCCCCTCTGGCCAACAGTGAACCTGCTTCTAGCTCAAGTCTAGTGGGGAGGACCAGGTTGTTAGCGGACATACCTCTTACCGCTGAGAGAGAAAAAGAGTTGAGGTCAAAGTTTTTAAACGACCCTACTACCCCTGAGGAGCATAACTTGACTAGGAGGTATCTATCCGCCAGTCAGAGTGGTGACCGGCAAACGCTTAGGGAGCTTAGGCATCAGATTCTTGCTAGACGATCCGTTAGGCATCCTCCGGCCGATGCCGCTCCCGGCCTTGATGTAGCACCTCTTAGAGGTAGAGAGCATGCTTGGTTAGATAGCTTGGCGGATGCTGGGGTGGAAGTAACAGTTGACTTTTTCGACCGCTTACAACAATCTACGGCTCCTAACCCTCATATTATTGATTTAGGTGACGACAGCGACTCTATTGCTACCGTCATGGTCCGCCAGGAGACTGTTTATCATCGTCGCACTGCTGCTAGTCCTGCCGTCCACGTCAATGAGGATGCGATTGACTCTGCGGACGCAAATATCGACGTTTCTGTGCCTTTGTCTGCACATGTGGTTGGGGAATCTTCCCGTGCTGCCAAGTTGAGGGTCGACAGCTCGAATCCGATGGAGGAGACTGAGACCGGACCGGGATCTGATGCTTTATGGCTGCCTGATGATTTCCGTGCCGGTCCTCTCAGTGTAGAGATTGATTTACCTTGGCGTCAGGACACCATTGACCTTGCCTACCCGAGAGTTGCTCGGGACTTATACTTTGTTCCGTCGGGTTATCGGCTGATAGTCCCACCAGAAGGAGCCATTGTGACGGAGTGTCCTCCCGGTCACGTGGTTGTGTATATTCATCATTTCGAGTTTGGCCTCCTCTTCCCTCTAGACTCTTTTTTGGTAAAGATTTTAAATGCTTTCAACGTGTGCTTGGCTCAATTGACTCCTCTAGCGGTCCGGAATTTGATAGCGTACATCTGGGTTGTGCGTTTTTTGGATTTTCCGCAAACGCTGAATTTGTTCCGCCACATCCATTGGCTGAAGAAAAATGGATCTTCTAGGCAGGCAGGTTGGTGGTCGCTAACTACGGCCGACTAGAAGATGACAGTCCAGCCTAAAGTGACTGGTTTGAAGGGCTGGCAGGACGCTTTCTTTTGGTTACGAGTTCCTGAGGATTACCCAGTGCGTCGTCATTTTACCGAGCCCCGTCCGCACATGGAGCATTTACCCCTTATTCCGCTAACTGAGGAAGAGTTAGCGGCCTTCGATTACTTTGACACGGAGGATTATTTAGTCACCTATGAGGACGGGAAGGAGGTGAAGGTTAAAGAGCCTAAATATTGGATTCCTCATTCCAAGTACATCCTGGGGAACAAACCCTTGTCGGCCATGCTGCTCAGTCCTACTCATGAAAATGGTAAGTGTCATTGTCGGACTGGTCCATCTGATGAAAGTAGTAGTTTTTTTTTTTTTTAACCAAGCTTTTCGTATGTCCACAAAGCTTTGACCACCTTGATTTCGACGCGCTCGGCGTTGACGAGAACCTCAAGCCGCTAACACACCTACCGCCTGCTCCCTCCTTCGAGTACGAGACAATGCACGGTAACACTAGCGGCCGTCGGGGAGGTAGCCGTAATGGACCGCAAAATATTCGCCGTGGTCGCGGCGGGGTAACCGTTGCTCACGTCCCTGTTCCGGCTGCCAGCATTGCTGTTGCCGACTCTGGTGGGCAGCCTGCTGCTGTCCCTCTGAGGTCTTTTACTTCCCGGCCTGTGGCCAGGGGAGGCGTGACTAGGAGACGGTCGCGGGAACAGACTGCGGCGGACTCCTCCGCTAACAAGTGGCCGACCTTGGCAGGTCCTGGCACTTCTACTCCCGCTGATGAAATCGTCCATATAGAAAACCAGGACGTGAATGCTCCCGGGAGTCAAAGGCACGTGGAGGTCACGGCCACAGATTCCGGTCTCCCGAGCGGTGATAGTTGGTTGTCTGGCTCCTTTTCCACCATTCGTCAAAAGATCCGGGAGATGATTACTTCTCAAAGATCTACAAACCTGATTGGGACGTTAGAGAGGATAAGTCGCTGTATGCTGATATTCCAGAGAACGGTGGCGTTCTCGCCTATCGGATTTTGAAAGGCATGCAACTGCCTATTGACAGGTCGGTAAGGTCCTTGGTGACTCCAGCTGCTAGGTTGGCTCACGACCAACTTGTGGTATGCTTCTTCCTCCATTTGTTACTGTTATTTATTTTTACATTTGTATTGACGTCCTTCTTTCTTCTCCTCAGGCCAACAATGCTGCTCTTGAGCTGATTGAGCAGTATGTTGAGTACCAGAAGTTGTCGGACAGCTATAAACAGTCGCTGGAGACTTGCCAGGACTTGCTTAAGGATGCTGAGGACAAACTGGCAACCAAGACTGCTGCCTTGCAACCCCTCGAGGATGAGCTGCAAACCTTGAGGCCACGAGCTGCTTTATTGGAAGAGACTGAGGAAAATGTCAACACATTGACCAAAGCTCTGGAGGCCGCTAATACTGAGAAGGAGGTTGTCGTACTGGACGCTGCGGCCGAAGCTGAGGCCAGGAGGGTCGCCAAGGCTGTTACTGAGTTCAAACAGTCTGATGAATATGCTGCGGCCCTCCATAAGAGGTATGACGGTGGATGGGCGGCTGCCATGAGATGTGTTTGCAAGACCGTTCCAAGATTTGACTGGAATATGATCGAGGAGGCTCATGCTGCCGGCCAACATCTGTCGCCCTTCGAGGGGGATCCAAAATTTACCGACGAGGATGCCATAGCAGATGCGGATCTTCGGGATGTGGCGGAACAAACAGAACAGGACGTCCCCCCCTCTTGAAGTTTTTGGCGACCTTCTCTCAGCTCTTCTTGCTCCTCCAATAGTTTATAGTTTGTAATATTTTGAATATTTTGACCAACACTTTATTCAGCCCATGTTGGCATTTGTACACATTAAGTTTACGTCTTTAATTCTACAAGTATGATTCCAACTGAAAGCCTTTTTATTTGGCCGCCATCTTTTTCTCCTGTTAGTTGGCCGCCAAGCCATTAGCTTTTATTATATGGAACAGTATTTTTGTCATATCTTGTGCTGCTATTGCTTTAATTTTCATCTGACTGTTGTATGACCGTTAATGTACATGGGCTGCCATATGGCTTGTGCTCTTGTGCTAGATTTGTTATACAACCGTTAACACACTTTGAGCCTGTCATATGGCTTTTATAATGGGCTAGGTCTGTCATGTGACCGTTAACGTACTTTGAGCCTGTCATATGGATTTTGTAATGTGCTAGGTCTGTCATGTGACCGTTAACGCACTTTGAGCCTGTTATATGGCTTTTGTAATGTGCTAGATCTGTCATGTGACCGTTAACGCACTTTGAGCCTGTCATATGGCTTTTGTAATGTGCTAGGTCTGTCATGTGACCGTTTACGCACTTTGAGCCTGTCATATGGCTTTTGATTTGTATACACGAAAATAATAAGACAATTGATGAATTGCTAACGGAAGCTTGTATTATTTACGTAATGAGGGGTGGCTTTCGGCCTATTACATTCAAAAATTCACACATAGTATTTCTTTAGGACGCTAGCATTCCAACAATTTTTAAGCTCCTTGTCATCCATGCTCTTTAAAATGAAAGAACCGGGAGCAATCTTCTTGGCTATGATGTAAGGACCTTCCCAGTTAGCAGTCAGCTTTCCCTCAATATACGCTTTTCCGGTGGCCGCTGTTCTGCGTAGGACTAGGTCGCCAACATCTAACGTCCTTTCCATGACTTTTTTATTGTAAGCCTTGCTGATTCTATCTTTATAGGCGGCTGCTCTCAGTTCTGCCATGAGCCTTGTTTCCGGCAAGAAGTCTAGGTCTTCCCTAAGTGCCTGGTCATTCCTTTGCAAGTCTTGGTGCTTGATCCGGTAAGAGGGTAACCCCACCTCTACTGGCAACACTGCTTCTGCGCCGAAGGCTACCTTGAATGAGCTTTCTCCCGTTGCTTCCTTCTCCGTTGTTCTGTTTGACCATAGCACTGCCGGTACCATATCAGCCCATCCTCCTTTGAATTCATCTAGCTTTTTCTTCAAGGCGTTTAGGATCTGCTTGTTCGCGGCCTCTGCTTGTCCGTTGCTCTGAGGGTGGCAAACGGCCGAGTATGCAAATTTTACCTGAAATTCCGTTAAGAAGGCCTGTATAGGACGACAATCGAATTGGACGCCATGATCAAAAACGATAGCCATGGGGATCCCAAATCTGGTCATAATATTTTGCCAGATGAATTTCTTGACCTGATTTGCCTTGATTTTTGCTGTCGGCTCTGCCTCTATCCACTTGGTAAAGTAATCAATTCCCACTATTAGGAACTTTCTCCCCGGTTCTTTTGTGGTGAATGGTCCCAAGATGTCCATTCCCCACTGAGCGAACGGAATCGGGCATAGGATAGGCTGCAAATCGTTGGCTGGCCTGTTAATGACGGGAGCGTACCTCTGGCACTTATCACATCTCTTAACGTAGCTCTGGGCATCCGCCAGCATACTTGGCCAATAGAATCCCGCTCTCAATGCCTTAAGTGCCAAAGCCTTTCCGCCAATATGGTTGCCGCATATACCTTCATGTATTTCTTCAAGGATCTTTGCGGATTCCCATGCGGTTGCGCATTTAAGCAGAGGTAAACTGAATGATTTCTTGTATAGCTCATTCTGGTATATGACGTACCAACTCGCTTGTCGCTTGAACTTCTTGGCGGCACGTATTCTTGGGAAGCGTCCCGATCCAACTTGCACGCCACCGGCTCACTAAACCACTCCCCCTGCTGGTTTATACTATTGACGGTTACGACTTTTTCTGTGATGCTCTTTTCCTTCAAGATGTCCACCGTGACAGTTCTTTCAATGCTAAACGAGTCAGAGCTTGCCAACTTGGACAATGCGTCCGCTTTCGTGTTCTCGGCCCTAGGTATCGCTTGAATCTCAAAATGATTCAATTGAGCTATCAACTCCTTGGCCTTTTCGACGTATTTTAGCATGTTGGCCTCTCTGACTTCAAATTCTCCTCTCAGCTGGCCGCTCACCAACTGTGAGTCCGTTTTTAAAAACACTTTCTTAGCACCCTGCCGCAAACACATTCTCAGTCCGGCAATTGCCGCTTCATATTCTGCTTCGTTGTTTGACGCCGGGAAGGCGAACTTGATGGCGTACTGGTAAGAATTTCCTTCAGGGCTAGTCATCACTATACCCGCCCCAGATCCGCTAACAGCGGACGATCCGTCGACTTCCAGTAGCCAGACTTCCTTTTGCTCCACTTCTTCCTCCTCATATGAGGCTTCCACGATAAAATGCGCGGGGCCTGCGCTTTGATAGCGGTCCCGGGCTTCATCTTGTATATCATACTCCGATAGTTCAACGGCCCATTTCAAGAAGCGGCGGAACTATCCATCTTCCTGCAACGCTTTTCTAGCGGGCGGTTGGTTAAAACTTGAATGGGATGGCGGTCAAGTATGGTCTGAGTTTCCTGGCGGCGATTACCACGGCCAAAGCCATTTTCTCAACCAACTGGTAACGGCTCTCTGGCCCGTTAAGGATGTGGCTGACGAAGTATATTGGCTGCTGCCTCTTTTCTTTTTCCACCAATAACACGGCTGCGACTGTCTTCGGCAAGGCCGAGATATATAGTTGTAATACGTCTCCAGTCTCGGGCCTTGTAATGGTGGGTAGCTTCTTCAAGTGCTCTTTTACCGCCAGGAATGCTTTGCTTTGCTCCTCTCCCCACTCGAACTTCATATTCCCCCTTAGCAGTGCAGAGAAAGGCAAAGCTTTGTCTGTTGATTTTGAAATGAATCGAGTGAGGGCCGCCATTCTCCCTGTTAGCCGCTGAATATCCTTAACGCTTTTTGGCTCATGCAGGTCGACAATGGCTTGGACTTTGTCTGGGTTTGCATCAATCCCCCTTTTGCTTACCAAAAACCCTAAAAACTTCCCTGCTCTCACCCCAAAGACACATTTCTTTGGGTTGAGCTTCATCTTATACTTCCTCAAAGTTCTGAAGGTCTCTTCCAGATCGTCCAAATGTTCACGGTCAGTTTTACTCTTGACGATGGAGTCGTCAACATATGCTTCGATATTCCTCCCCTCTCGACCCGCGAACACTTTGTCGACCGCTTTTGATAGGTCGCCCCCGCATTACGGAGTCCAAACGGCATTGCCTTATAATTATATACTCCACAATCGGTGATGAACGCAGCTTTTTTCCTATCGGCCTCGAGCAAGCTGATCTGATGATAGCCCGAGAAGGCATCCATAAAGCTTAACAATGCATTACCGCTAGTAGAGTCTACTAGCTGGTCTATTCTCGGCAGCGGATAGCAATTAATCCTTTGGGCTAGCTCTGTTGAGGTCTGTGAAGTCCACACACATCCTCCATTGGCCGTTAGCTTTCTTTACCATGACTATATTGGCCAACCACTCTGGGTAATCGCATGGCTCAATGAAGTCAGCTGCCAATAGCTTATCAACCTCCTCTTTTATGGCCCTGTTCTTTTCGGCCGAAAAATTTCGCTTCTTTTGCTTTACCGGACGGATAGCGCTGTCAACATTTAGACGATGTACCATCACGGACGGATCTATTCCCGGCATCTCATCCGCTGAGAACGTGAAGACATCCGCGTTTTCTCTTAGGAGAGTCACCAGGTTGACCCTGACCTTTGGGTCCATGTCTATTCCGACAGCCACTGTCCTTACCGGATCCTCCGCTAGTATCTCCTGCTTTGTTTCTCCATTCGGTTTGGGCCTTGGTGTATCGTCAGGCCTGGATTCCAGCTCTTCCATTGAAACTTCCATAATCTCTTCATCCCCTTTCTCGGATTTTTCCTCATCTGCTAGAGCTCTCCTCTGAGCTCGCCTTTGCTTCCGGTTTGGTGGACTGAGGTATTCTACCGGAACCCTTCTTGCCGGCTGTTTTAGTGCTGTTAGATAACATGATTTTGCCATCTCTTGATTCCCTCTTAACTTCACTGTCGTCCCGAAATTGGAAACGTACAGCATAGTAAGATGGTATGTTGACACAACCCCCTGGACGTCATGAATAAGAGGACGTCCGATAATTGCGTTATAAGCTCCAGGCACGTCAACCACCAAAAACTCTGCCATCACATCCCTGGCGTTCTCATCCTCCCCTACTCTGACCGGTAAGGTTATCAGGCCTTCTGGAATCACTGACGCCCCCGTGAAACCAATCACTGGGTAACGTACAGGCTTCAGATGTTCCCGGCCAATCATCAATTTTTCAAAGGTTGAGAAGTACAGTATGTTCGCGGAACTACCTCCATCTACCAGAATTCTATGGATTAGACAGTTTGATACTTTCAGCGTGACCACCAGAGGGTCATCATGAGGATAAACGACGTGCTTCGCGTCCTCTACAGTGAAAGACATGGCCGACATTACAGGCGGCCTCTTCCACTGCATACTTTCATTGAAATTGACTTGGTGTCTGAATTCTTTTAAGGGGGAGTGATTGTAACACCCCGTAATTTTCACCCTTTATTTTTGGTGTTAATTTATTTTAAAATGATATTTTTTTTCGTTAAAATAAATAATTTATTATTTTCTCTAGATCAATGATTTTTATTCTTTATAATTTGGGAGCCGAATTATTTTTTTATTTTATGGTGTGTTAATATGTGCATTATATTTATATTTATAATATAATTTATTAGAATTATTTTCATTATTAAGTATTTTCAAAGTTTAGGCGCGATTTAGGAATTAATCGTTTTATCGCGTAGCGGGCTTTTGAAGCATGGATCCTCGTTGAATTGGGCTGAAATTTTTGGTTGGTTTGTGGGCTTGGACAGCCGGTCAAGTGAAGGAAAAAGGAGGGCCTCATTTTCTTTTTTTTCTTTTCCTTTTTATTTTCTTGTGACTCTTTGATGCCTTGTAATTAACTTCCATAACCCCCCTAATGATTCTTCATAATTAAACCTCCTTAAAACCAACCATCATCACTTCAATTTCTGATTAAAAATCAGAAACTCCTTGCTGCCATTTTCGGCCATCATCAACTTTCTCATTCTCTCAAAAAATTTCATTTCTACTTCTTGTTAATTGTTCGTGAATTGTTCTTGTTGCCTTTTTCTTATACTTGGTGCTTGGAATTTGAAGAAGAAGAGGATCACACGCCTATTTTGGGATTTTCCAGAAGTTTTCAGCTCGCCTCCGACGATCCAGGTAACTAGTAGTTGTCTAAGAACCATAGTGATTAGGGTATTATTCGGTATTAGATTACTACGCTAGGAATTATTTAAAATACTTTTTGAATGAAATTTTTTGATGAAATTTGACACGAATATACTTGATACATGCTATGTGAATACTGTGTATATAAAAATAATTTTCGCATGATTTTTAGTATTTATTTGATTTAACTGGTGTTTTGTGCGTTTTTGGCTAAATTGCATAATAATTATGGAAAGACTGTTAAAATTGATGAAATTATTTTTTTTAGATCATGTTACATGCGTAGTATGTATTATATGACTTAGAATAATTTTTACCTACTGTTTACTGTTTTAATTAATTGATATATCTGTTTTTGTAATTTCGGTTCTGTTAGTATATAAATCATGAAAATTATTTCTAGAGGCAGAAAAAATTCATTTCTTTGAATATTATGTATTTCCGTGAGTTTTTACATGTTATGTAAATTTTTGGTAATTTTTGGGCGTCTGTTTATATTTTTAGTTATTATTTGGGCTTTATTGAGTAATCTGTATATTAACTGTTAAAAATACTTTTTGAGTCCGAAAATTATAAATAAAAATTGTACCAAGTCATTAGAGCCATTAGGGTCGTATGATAATTTTTGTGTGATTTTACTGCTTGAACTTATTAGTTTAATAATTATTATGGTGTTTTTGTGGTGAAATTGGAGTTACACTTTTAAATTATTTGAGGGCTTGTAAATCAGAAATAATTTATAATTTATTATATTCTGGGTTGCTGATTTTCAGTAGTATGCAGTATGTATCATTGGATAACCATATGTTTATGTTTGATTTATGAAAGAAAATGATTAATTGTTACTACTCTTTTAATGAATAAGTTTTAGAGTTATTTGGTGATATATTTTTGATCGAATTGTTGGTGCTGTAAAAATTAGTTTTATATCATTGATGATGTTTTGAGATGTTAAAGTGTTATTGTGGGAGATATCTGTTGAGAAATTGTAAGTGATTTATTTTGAGGAATTATGAAGAACTGTTTTGATGAACTGTAGGTATAAGGCCGGGTGGCATCCCTTTTTGATGAATATTGTGATGAATGATACTTGGATTGTATGTATGATTGTATTTTGAGATAAGAATATCCGGTGGGATAGATGTAGTCCCCGGTGAAGAACATGCCAACCACTCGGTTTGCGAACTAGGGGTACACCCGGGTTAATTGTTGTCGTCGAGAGGTCAGTGGGAGTTCTCGCGTGTTCTACCCCGCATCGGGAGTTTGGCCATTCTTAGACACGGGCGGGGGAACGTAAGCCCATAGATCGACCTGGAGATTGCGATCTGACAAACCTTAGGAAGTGATTTGCGAATCACTGGCGTTCGGTTTCTGACTCAATAACTTGTTGAATTCTTGATTTATTATTATTTATTTATTCTAGATTTTATTCACCCTCTATATCTTGTTTATTTATTATTGATGATCACTTGTATTACCTATGAGCTTTATGGTTTTTAGATACATGTTATTGTTATAATGATTGTATGATTTCCTTTCTTATTAATCTATCTCTGAATCGTACTTTGATTGCTTTTGTTCTGGGAGAACTGCTAGTTACTCCCCACTGATTGTGGATATTTGTTGTATATTTTGCAGGTTTTGTTGATGGGGATTTTCTTTGATTTTGGGCTCGGTTTGAGATGCGAGAAATAATCTATTAGGGGTTTTAGTTCTAGACTTCTCTTTAGTTTGAGATACTTTTCTCATTTCGATTTTAATCTAAGTAATTAATTTACTTATAGTATTTACTTATGTTTGTTTTTATCACTTAGTTATTTAAACACTATTCTTGTAGTAGTGACATTCCCAGAAGACGATGTTTCCGCCATCGTCCTATTAAATATATTATTATTTCTTTCTTTTCCGCCTTTGAAATTCTGGGGTGTTACAGTTGGTATCAGAGCAAAACGCTCCTAAACTCTGAAACAGAGTTGCTAATGATTCTTTAGAATTATTAGTTAGCCATAGGAGATAAAATTTGTTTAGAATTAAGTTTAGTAGTTTCACTATAATGAGAGTGTTATGGGTAGAGTAAGTAAAAGGGAAGCCTTATGGGAATGTGGTGTGCTCTCATGCTTATGGAGCATATGTTATATGTATAGTTACTTGTATTATTGGTGGAATTAGTCTACCAAGTTTGCTTATCTTATTTGCAGGGCCTCTTACATGTAATTTATTTTCTCTTTTATCAGAGTGCGTAGCGAAAACGAAGTATTTATAGCCTTATCGGTTTAGTTGTGTGTTTAATTTGTTTCGTGTTTTGCAATTTAAAAATAAAACTTTCATTTTAATTTTAATGTGTGTTACATTGCATTAATTTTATTTATTGGTTGCTTGATAGTATATGTTATTATGCGCGACGATATATATATTTTCTGTTCTTTTTCAATTAAGTGTTGTTTTTATGTGAGTACTACGTATCTATTTTATTATTTTACAAAACTTTTTAGTTTGAGTTTATATTCCAAATTATATTTTAGATCTTTGATCTTAATAAATTTCATACTTATATAAGAGTTATATTTTGGTATTTAAATTTTGTAATTGTTAATATTTTGACATACTCTTTTGAAAAACGTTTAATTTCAATTGTTTTATAATGGTTTGGAAAAAGAAAAGGGTCATGAAATTGTCTTTCAAGATATTCTTCAAATTTCTCTTACCGTCTTTGACCATCTATATTTATAAATATTTTCCTTTTAATATTTTTATTTTTCATGCCAATCCTTGTTTAGCCTTTAATTATGGTAATAAGTTTTGTAGTCTTTGAAAATGGGAGTACTTTAATGAGTTGTCTTGGTGTTAGATTGAAATGTAGACGCAAACTATTTTGTTTTAAAGGTTAGCATTCAACAACTTTTACTTTACTTACTTTTCTTATTAGCATTATTTTTCAAACTCAAATACGTGAAAGGATCTCGTTTACTATTTGTTGTTTCTTGTTTAAATATTTAGTGCTTTCTCATTTCATAGCAAAATTTTGGTTGTTTTCTTTACTTCTTATTTAATTATTTGACTTTGACTATTTTGTTTTATATTCTTTGGAAAGGAAATTTATATACCCAGTCTAAATTTTAAACTTGTTTGAGTTGATATTAAGTCATAATGGGTGATTTCTTTGACTTGTATGTCAATTTGATAAGTCTAAATTTTAAACTTATTTGAGTTGATATTGAGTCATAACGGGTGATTCCTTTGACTTGTATGTCAATTTGATAAGTTGACACATTTTATCTATTTGATTTAATTTCCTTTTTGGGTTGACATTAAGTTTATATTGGGTGATTCCGTTAAACTTTAATGTTGATTTGATAAGAAGGTTTTCAAATATTGTTTTGTTGATACTAGGTTGCAGTGGGTGGTTCCATGCACATTTGTGTCGACTTGGCAAATTTTATAATTGTTGTTAATAATTTATTACTTTATCGCCTATTTATTATTAGTGTTTCGTCGTTGTGAAATTTATTTTAAAGTTTTCAATTTCTTTTGCGAACTTTAAATTTCATATATATGTTTAGGAGGCGTACGCTCTTATAACATATGTCATGACTTGTGTTCGTAAGTGCTATTTTAATAAAGCAGCTAGCTACTCTTTATTAAAGTGTTCTTATCTCTTTAAGTGGAGTATAAGCCCGTGTGGTTAGCTCTATTTAAATTGGTTTGGCTATCTATTTACGAACTTTTTCTTCTTGGTTTCTTTTCTAAAATATTTATGTGTTGTCGGATTTATACTTTTATAATTTTACGTAAATATTTATTTCTGCTTCTTTTACAAAATTACCTATAGTTTATTGTGCAAAAGTTTTTACCTTAAACTTTCTAATACTTGTCTTTGGTTCTTTCACATTTTATAAAATGATTGTTTTTACCGTGCTTCTTTACTATACAACTCTTTTGGTCTTCCAAAATAAAATATATATTATTTGAGTCATCAAATTTTTATACCTGCAAAGTTGTTTAGTTCTTAACTAAAATCCATCGATTTCTGTTTTCTTAATGTTCTTTATTTAGAGTATTTTCTTTTGTCTCTTGGTTGATTTGAAGTTTCGAGGACGAAACTCTTTTAAGGGGGAGTGATTGTAACACCCCGTAATTTTCACCCTTTATTTTTGGTGTTAATTTATTTTAAAATGATATTTTTTTTCGTTAAAATAAATAATTTATTATTTTCTCTAGATCAATGATTTTTATTCTTTATAATTTGGGAGCCGAATTATTTTTTTATTTTATGGTGTGTTAATATGTGCTTTATATTTATATTTATAATATAATTTCTTAGAATTATTTTCATTATTAACTATTTTCAAAGTTTAGGCGCGATTTAGGAATTAATCGTTTTATCGCGTAGCGGGCTTTTGAAGCATGGATCCTCGTTGAATTGGGCTGAAATTTTTGGTTGGTTTGTGGGCTTGGACAGCCGGTCAAGTGAAGGAAAAAGGAGGGCCTCATTTTCTTTTTTCTCTTTTCCTTTTTATTTTCTTGTGACTCTTTGATGCCTTGTAATTAACTTCCATAACCCCCCTAATGATTCTTCATAATTAAACCGCCTTAAAACCAACCATCATCACTTCAATTTCTGATTAAAAATCAGAAACTCCTTGCTGCCATTTTCGGCCATCATCAACTTTCTCATTCTCTCAAAAATGTTCATTTCTACTTCTTGTTAATTGTTCGTGAATTATTCTTGTTGCCTTTTTCTTATACTTGGTGCTTGGAATTTGAAGAAGAAGAGGATCACACGCCTATTTTGGGATTTTCCAGAAGTTTTCAGCTCGCCTCCGACGATCCAGGTAACTAGTAGTTGTCTTAGAACCATAGTGATTAGGGTATTATTCGGTATTAGATTACTACGCTACGAATTATTTAAAATACTTTTTGAATGAAATTTTTTGATGAAATTTGACACGAATATACTTGATACATGCTATGTGAATACTGTGTATATAAAAATAATTTTCGCATGATTTTTAGTATTTATTTGATTTAACTGGTGTTTTGTGCGTTTTTGGCTAAATTGCATAATAATTATGGAAAGACTGTTAAAATTGATGAAATTATTTTTTTTAGATCATGTTACATGCGTAGTATGTATTATATGACTTAGAATAATTTTTACCTACTGTTTACTGTTTTAATTAATTGATATATCTGTTTTTGTAATTTCGGTTCTGTTAGTATATAAATCATGAAAATTATTTCTAGAGGCAGAAAAAATTCATTTCTTTGAATATTATGTATTTCCGTGAGTTTTTACATGTTATGTAAATTTTTGGTAATTTTTGGGCGTCTGTTTATATTTTTAGTTATTATTTGGGCTTTATTGAGTAATCTGTATATTAACTGTTAAAAATAATTTTTGAGTCCAAAAATTATAAATAAAAATTTTACCATGTCATTAGAGCCATTAGGGTCGTATGATAATTTTTGTGTGATTTTACTGCTTGAAATTATTAGTTTAATAATTATTATGGTGTTTTTGTGGTGAAATTGGAGTTACACTTTTAAATTATTTGAGGGCTTGTAAATCAGAAATAATTTATAATTTATTATATTCTGGGTTTCTGATTTTCAGTAGTATGCAGTATGTATCATTGGATAACCATATGTTTATGTTTGATTTATGAAAGAAAATGATTAATTGTTACTACTCTTTTAATGAATAAGTTTTAGAGTTATTTGGTGATATATTTTTGATCGAATTGTTGGTGCAGTAAAAATTAGTTTTATATCATTGATGATGTTTTGAGATGTTAAAGTGTTATTGTGGGAGATATCTGTTGAGAAATTGTAAGTGATTTATTCTGAGGAATTATGAAGAACTGTTTTGATGAATTGTAGGTATAAGGCCGGGTGGCATCCCTTTTTGATGAATATTTTGATGAATGATACTTGGATTGTATGTATGATTGTATTTTGAGATAAGAATATCCGGTGGGATAGATGTAGTCCCCGGTGAAAACATGCCAACCACCTGGTTTGCGAACTAGGGGTACACCTGGGTTAATTGTTGTCGTCCGAGAGGTCAGGGAGTTCTCGTGTTCTACCCCCGCATCGGGAGTTTGGCCATTCTTAGACACGGGCGTGGGGGAACGTAAGCCCATAGACCCGACCTGGAGATTGCGATCTGACAAACCTTAGGAAGTGATTTGCGAATCACTGGCGTTCGGTTTCTGACTCAATAACTTGTTGAATTCTTGATTTATTATTATTTATTTATTCTAGATTTTATTCACCCACTATATCTTGTTTATTTATTATTGATGATCACTTGTATTACCTATGAGCTTTATGGTTTTTAGATACATGTTATTGTTATAATGATTGTATGATTTCCTTTCTTATTAATCTATCTCTGAATCGTACTTTGATTGCTTTTGTTCTGGGAGAACTGCTAGTTACTCCCCACTGATTGTGGATATTTGTTGTATATTTTGCAAGTTTTGTTGATGGGGATTTTCTTTGATTTTGGGCTCGGTTTGAGATGCGAGAAATAATCTATTAGGGGTTTTAGTTCTAGACTTCTCTTTAGTTTGAGATACTTTTCTCATTTCGATTTTAATCTAAGTAATTAATTTACTTATAGTATTTACTTATGTTTGTTTTTATCACTTATTTATTTAAACACTATTCTTGTAGTAGTGACATTCCCAGAAGACGATGTTTCCGCCATCGTCCTATTAAATATATTATTATTTCTTTCTTTTCCGCCTTTGAAATTCTGGGGTGTTACAAAAACGGCCGACGAAATCTCGTAGGCTCTCATTTTCCCTCTGCTTGATAGATAACAACTCGCCAGTTGTGCGCTCGCGGCGCCTATTACTCACGAAGTGAGTGCTGAACATAGATGAAAGCTGAGAAAAACTAGAAACATTACCAGCCCTGATGCTTTTAAACCATGTTTGGGCAATCCCAGTCAAAGTAGATGGGAAAACCTTACACCAGATAGCGTCCACCTGAGTGTATAAATACATGTGCCCCTCATAAGCGGCCACATGATCGTCTAGGTCTGAGGTGCAATCATACTTGCAGGACGGCATCTTGATTCGCGGCATGGGGTGGTTCAAGATTTCTGGAATGAAAGGAGACTGCTTAGGCTTGATCAATAAGTGCCCGCCAGCAGAATAATTGCTTGCGCCACTGATGTTGTGTTCCCGGCGAGAACGACTTTGATTCTCATCTTCAGAATTGTTGAGATCCTCAGTTTCTAGGATGACTTCTTCATATTCTGGGTCCTTAATTTGCCTTTCCATCTGGCGTCCCTCCTGATTGAAGGTCCGCATTCTTCTTACGGGGGTGCCATCGACGTTGCGACCATTCATGGTCGACATACGCCTACGAAGCTGACCAACCCTCGCATTAGGAGTGGGAGTGTTGTTAGGTTGAGTACCCGCTTGTAACATTTGGATGAAAGACGCTACAGTTTGTAGCTGCTCAGGGGAGAATTGACTTAATTGAGCCAGGTTAAATGATCTGCTACCAGTGTTTACCTGAGACACATTGTTCCCAGGAGTTTGTTGCTCATTGACGTTCCCAGCGTCTAACTCTGATGGATCACGGCCGTCATTGTTTGTTCTTTCCATGATGGCGTTCACAAAGATGGGAGGCCCCTCCTTCTAGCGCCAAGTTGTTTCGGTGTTGAAACGGTTGGCGGTCTTGAGAGAAGTCCGCCAAAGATTAGGGTTAGACTCCGCTAGTGAATAACTGCACAAGAAGCAAACGTGAACTACCCTCGGGCGGGATGCGAGGAAACCCCCTCCGACGCTCAAGTCAGCACGTGTCCAAATAGGATTTAGAGAGAGAAAGTAGAGAGAGAGAGATAAGAATTCTGAGTGTGAGAGAATGTACCTGTGGAATAGTACTAGTGGGGTATTTATAGAAGTACTATTCACCTGACAGGGTGCGTAATCCTTTTACACGTGTACGGTCGTGGTGCTTTTGACAGTTGGGAAGATTCCCTTATTTTGTCTTGTTGGGCGACCGCCAACGTTGTCGGACCATATTGATGTACTGACTTGTTAGAGCTGTAGGCGACATTTACAGTATTCGCGTCCGTTATGGCGTTCGCGGACTTATCACAGGGGTCCGCTAACGTACTTGGGTTATACCCATACAGTAATAAACCAGAATTTTTTTGCCATAAAAGTCTCTGTTATAGTGTAAAACTGGACCCATAAATAATTTAACATACGGTGGACTACCAAACATATCCATCTTCAACTGCAAACCATGTAGAATCGTACCAGGGGTGTAAACATTAGTAGCCCTTACTCCAAACCCGTTCAGCAAGCGATCCCTCGGTCTCGTCGCTGCCAAAGAATGCCAAAAATTGACATTAAAATTACCTACAAACTCGAGTTTATTAAAAAAATTCTTGGTATGATCAAGAACATCATGCCCAAGAACAGGGCCGACTAATTGCCGGTGCAAGCTGTTCTATGGAACAGGGCCTCCAAATTGGTGGGGCCTAAAATTTCGCTGGCCTTCCTTAACAGAACTCTTCTACTCCGTGACTCCATAATGTTCAGATATTCAATTGGCAAAAAAAGTTGAGAAATCCTTGCCTTCTTCTACTAATTTTTGCTGATGATACATTTTCCTAAAATCTTGGCAAAGATTAACGACATAATTGCTCCCAAAATGACTCTTAGGAGACTATTAATACTCATAATCCCCAACTACCTTTGTTAATTTATATTTTTCACTCCTTCCCACATGCAAACAGTGAATTAGATAGATATGCGTTAAAAGAAAAATCATAGATTTTTGAAAGTAAGGAAATTAATTGATGAAGGGGAAAGGTTGTTGCTGGAGAAATAAGATTTGTGTTGGTATTGGTGCATGCATATAAGAAAGAAGAAGAAGATGAAGTGTAAGAGTTTGAAAGTGTCTTTTTTTTTTCTTCTCCTTTTGTTCATCTCCTTTCTAGTTTCTAGTATTATTTTTTCTAAATGAAAGAGAAGGATAATGGACTAAACTCTTCACAAGAGTTTCAAGGGTCTGTCCACGTGCCCTCAACACAAGGTTGGTAATTTTCCTTGAACCATTTTTTTCCTATATTTGTTAATTGGTTGCTTTTACAAAAATGATAAACCCTAAACACTTATGCTAAATGGATTAGTTGACACCAATCTTAGCTTCATAATAGAATTTTTCATTTGCTTGGTTGTGGTAGTACACTAGTACTTAGTAGTAATGTAAGATTATGAAGATTGATAATTTTATTTTGAATGAGGTTAGACAAATCGTACTTTTTTATTATGTGGCTAGACTTCTTTAATAATATAATTTTAAAATTAATTTAGAATGTTCATAACAATATCTAGTAAGAAAACAGTTGTGAAAAGAACAATAATAATTATATTTTACGAAACTTATCACAATATTTTTTTAAAGGTAATTTTTTCATGTTGCGTTTTTAGGGCCTCAATTTAATTATTAGTACAGGGCCTCCAAAATGTTTGAGACGGCCCTGCCCAAGAAGATACCACCTATAGCCACTACTTGGGAAGAGCATCATTGGGGTGGGTTCTTGTTGTAGGCGAAGTTGCAGAATCTTTGTAGGAGAATTTAAGATTTTTTCCCAACGATAATAAACCTCAATGTCTACTCCAACTTGATAAGAATATTCTAACGGATAGAATCCCAACATCTCAAATGTAGCGGATATGAGGTATAAAGCCACATGGTTTGATGGTGAAAGTGTGCTCATGAAAGATACATAATTACTGGGTGTTAAATTGATCCATTGGATGAGATTGTTATCGTCGCTAAACATGAAGCGGTAAATGAAATCGCAGGAAAGATTAATCGATCGGAAAATGGAAGTCATACCATTGTCACCTCTGAAGTCACACATGGCTGGCACTATATTTTGTTACCATTATAAATGTCGTCACTGCTTTGAGTGGTTGCTGATAAAAGAAAGTTGTCGAAACATAGGGGTGATACGTTGATGAATAATGGGGTTGTCGTCATATCTTCTTCTATACTGAAAAATGCAAATCCTAGATATTCATACTCATATTGGTTTGCCATCTTGAATTCTTGATGGGGTGTTGTTAGAGGAGAGAGAGAAAGAGAGGATGAGATTGAGATGAGAGGTAAAAATGGGGGTTGTTCTACTTTTATAGAGGTGGTTGCCTTTTGACAAGTTACGCTATAAATGTTAGTACTAGTGAAAATTGTGAGGGATATGATATGGCAGAACTTAGTTTGATTAATTTGGCGGCAGTCATATATATATATGCAGGGAAATTTGAAGATATAGAAAAAAGACTGAGTGAATTCAATAGTCCACTTTGCATAATGCATAATCTGAAGTTGACTAATAATTGTTCCTCTCTTTTAAGCTTTTGACTTTTTTCTGATATACTCCATCCATCCCATGTTATTCGTATTTCCTTTTTAGTTCTCATTTCGAGTATATTTCTACTTTTATATATTTAAAAGTTTGTGCACATATTCAATTCTCATTCACCATAAACTGACCAATGTGCCCATATTAAATTCTAATTTTCATTTCCTTTTTTTAATCAACAACTTTCAGTAAATCCCCATTTACTTAATTAGCACAACAATCCACACATTTTATGCTCCCTCCGACCCATAATGTAGTACTTATTTCTTCTTTTCTTTTGTTTACGGTAATTAAGGAGAATGGAGGGATAGGTTTTTCAAAAAACAAAAATTAATGAAGTACTTTTTTCTTGGAACTACTTCTTTATTTTATTTTTCCTTTGAAAACAAAGAATGGTGCAAAAATTAAGGATAATTAGTCCAAAAAATTAATAAAAAAATGTAGTAGGCACAATATTTTGGGACACCCAAAATAAATTGGAACGTAAGCACTATCGGAGGGATGGACAAAATCAGAATTTTCCGAAACGTTTATTGTTCAATGCACAATATGAAACCAAATCCACTTCCTCAATTCCCATTAAAAATGAGAAATGGGAACATATTTTGGGGACGACGGGAGTAAATGTTAAAGCTGTATGATGTTGTAAATCGTTACACTTGGTATACTATATTTACAATATCAAGATTTTACCATTTTACTATTTTTGGGCGGTGTGATGGTTTAGAGATTTTTAGAGAGAAGGAAGAGCCCTTTGTCTATGGCAATCTAGTTTTCTCCTCCTACACATTTTAAGTTTGAATGAAATTAAGATAATCATATTGTCTTAAAAAAATTCTAGTGACATTATGGTAAAAAAAAGTTTCACTTTTATTTTTAATTACTTTTTCCCCTCTTGTCCTTTTAAGTGCTTTGTTTTATATACTTTCTCCGTTTTTCAAAAGATGTGATATTTTGACTTACACGTTTGTCAATATGTAACTTTGATCACCATTCCTATCTTTAATTATCTATTATTGTAAATTATAGAAAGTTGATATGTTTTGAATATACTTTAAGACAAATCTAATAACATCTTAAATATTTAATTTTTTTGTATGTATTAGTCAAAAAAAGTTCGATCAAATTTAATACATAAATAATGTACAAGTTAAAATGTTGCAACCTAAAAAACCAAAAGGAAGTACAGGTCTAGCCATGGTTAACAATATGATGCATACTTCAAATGAGGAAGCTAGTATATATCATGTAATATAGCTCCATATGATAGCGGCATCATTTCTTGATGTTTCTGAAGATGCAGCACTACAAGCCTGCAGTATGGCCTTCTTCCAGATGATACAAAATCTCAATGTCTGCTGCAGATTGATGCCCATATTCAGCCGCATTATAGGGACTCATCGTCGTTGTAAAGAAATCCGGGTATTGTAAGATTGAACGAACCCCAATTGATGGTAATACAGTGTTCAAGTATGATGCAAAGGAGTAATGTAGATGACATTGACGACATTGATATCGTTCTTAATCTTCGAGTGCTAAAGATAAGCAGATAGTGAAAGACTAATCATCAGCCTTTCTGCACCATAATGAAGCATTGTTCTGAAATTAGATATAGTGAGAAGTTTCTAGGGGAATTTATCAACTCCGAGTGGCCCTGATGAAAAAAACTTCTTGAAATGTTGGTTTGGTGATTATTAATATAATATAAATATAGTTAGGATATATTTTGTTCTTAGAGATATACTTTGTATAGGTTTCCTAATCATAATAGGACTATCCTAGGATGTAACACTATAAATATTGATCAATGGTAATCACTCCAGTTGAGGGGTTTTCCCAAATCTAACATGGTATCACAGCTACAGGCTTAGAATTTTTTTTTCTCTACAATTTTTTTTGTTTCCTAGGCCGTGCCACCTAGCTTCCACCGCACATCCTAGTTGTGCCGCTTAACACCATCGCCGGCTTTGAACGTCGGTTTCCACCATGACAGAAGCCGAACAACCCACTTCCAAATCGCCTTCCACCGATTTCCACCCCGCGCTCTCTATCCACAACATTAGAAATTTCATACCATTAATCCTCGACCATGAAAAAGTGCACTACTCCAATTGGGTTGAATTGTTTGAGTGCCATGCTCACGCGTACAACGTTTAAGATCACATCGCTCCTACAACTTTGTGTCCAACCAACCTCACTGCTGCTATGTGGGACCGACTTGACTCTGTCGTCAAGCAATGGATTTATGGTACGATTTCTACTGATCTCCTACAAATTGTTCTTAATCGTGGTGATAAAGCACAACAGGTATGGGATAAATTAAAAGGAATTTTTCAAGATAATAAAGCAACTCGGGCAGTCTATCTTGAAAATCAATTAAATAATCTTCATCTTTCACAATTTTCTGATATCTCCTCCTACTGTCAGAAATTAAAAACTTTAAAAGATCAATTGGCTAATGTTGATCATGCGGTTCCAAACAAAAATTGGTTTTGCGCCTTGTTAATGGACTTCTTAACACTGATTTTGATGTCGTCGCAACCATGATTCAACAAACTGAACCCCTCCCTAATTTTGAAACGGCAAGATCCCGCCTTCTTTTGGAAGAAACACGTCGTTCTAGTGATCGAACGCCCCAAAATTCAAGCTTTGTTGCACAAAGCACCACCGGTCAACAACCGGCAGCACCCGCGCCGTCGCAGCAAAGCACTCCGCCCTCCGGGGGCCACCGTGGTGGTTCTGGTGGGGGTGGCCGTGGCAGGGGGAGGGGTCGTGGCTCGAATTCCCAGCAGCAGCACAATACTGCTCAACCTCAGCAGCCCAACGCTGCTCCAGCCAACTGGGCTGGCCCAGTCCATGCCTGGCCCAACGCGCAGTAGTGGGTGACTCCCACCTAGGCCCAGGCGCCTTTCCCCTATCCACAGCAGGCTGGGCCTGTCTCTGTCTCCTACTGTACGTACGCCCCGTCCTCCTATGGGCCTCAGCAGGCCCAGCGCCCTATTCAACCAGCCCAGCAGGCCAATCCAGCCACTTATTCAGAGTATGGCCCACTGATGACGCCCACTGAATTGGGTCACTCTTTTGCTACTATGACTTTGCCGCAAGATAACTCGTGGTACATGGATTCTGGTGCAACGGCCCATATGACAAATAATTCAGGTACTCTAATGCCCCTTTTTAATTTAAGCGCCAATAATCATATTTTAGTAGGTAATGGTTATCGCATTCCTGTTATTGGTTATGGTCAGTCCACCTTACCCTCCCCTCATCCACCCTTTACCCTCCGTGATGTCCTCTTTGCTCCACAAATCATTAAAAATCTAATTTATGTGCGCAAATTTACCACTGATAATCATGCATCCATAGAATTTGATCCTTATGGGTTTTCTGTGAAAGACCTTCGCACGGGGACTATCATAGCTAGATGCAATAGTTCGGGAGAGCTATATCCTGTCAGCACCACTTCACCATCTACTTGTCTTGCTACTGCCCTCACGGCATCATCATCCACCACCTGGCATAGTCGTCTTGGGCATCCCGGATCACAAGTTTTAAGCTTTCTTAGGACTAGAGATTTAATTTCTTGTAATAAGGAACCTACCTCTGATTTTTGCAATTCTTGTCAAGTAGGCAAACATCATCGTTTACCTTTTCATACATCTAATAGTACAACTATTTCTGCTTTTGATATTATCCATGCTGATTTATGGACCTCTCCTATTCGTAGTTCTCAAGGTCATAAATATTATTTGGTGCTATTAGATGATTTTACTCATTATGTGTGGACTATTCCTCTTAAGTTCAAATCTAAGGTCTACCAATCTTTCATTAATTTCCGTCATTATGTTCACACCCAATTTGAACGACCTATTAAAGCATTCCAATGTGACATGGGCGGGAATTTGATAATACACCTTTTAAATTATTTTGTGTTCAACATGGGATACTTTTCATATTTTCTTGTCCTCATACATCCTCTCAAAATGGGAAAGCTGAGCGCATGATCAAAACATTAAATAATATGTCCCGAACTCTTCTTTGTCATGCATCCATTCCTCCTCCATATTGGGTAGAATCTCTTGAAACAGCTACATATCTTGTCAACCTCTTACCTACGAAAGCCCTCCCTAACATTACTCCTGCAGAACGATTGTTTGGGAAAATACCTTCTTATGATCATATTCGGGTGTTTGGATGTCTTTGTTTCCCTAACTTATCCGCTATTGCTCCGCATAAATTAGCTCCCCGATCCACTCCTTGTGTCTTTTTGGGATATCCCTCTCATCACCGTGGTTACCGCTGTCTTGATCTCACCACAAATATAATAATAATGTCTAGACATGTAACTTTTGATGAGCAAACTTTTCCTTTTGCCAATATTGGGGAATTTCGATCATTGGACTACACCTTTCTTGATGACAACACAATCAGCCCCCTATTATATCCCTCTTGGCCTCATCCACCTTCACTTGGGCCTGGCCCAGCTACCGCCGCCCTACCCGCGTGCCATCTCGCGCCGGATCACCCCCCTTCCCCTTCCCTGGGCCCGCGCTCCCGGCCCCAACTCACCCCACCCCGCGTCGGTCCTCTCGCGCAACGCACCTTCCTCCACGCACGACCCCAAGTGCACTCCCAGGCCTCGACCTTGGCCCAGCCCAGATACAACCCCCATCCCTTGCGCGGCCTACCCCAAATCAGGCCCACCTCGCCCACCCCCACCCCCCACCCACTCCTTCCCACATGCAAACACGCTCCAAATCCGGCATTTCAAAGCCCAATCCCAAGTATAATTTACATTCTATGGCCACATCTTCACCTCTTTCCCGCTCCCCAATTCCAAGATCTCACAAAATAGCTTTAACTAACCCGAATTGGAATGCGGCGATGCATGATGAATATGGTGCTTTAATTAATATAGGGACATGGGAATTAGTACCTAGGCCTATGGGGGTGAATATTGTTAATTGCATATGGATTTATACTCACAAAGAAAATGATAAAGGTGACCTTCAAAAGCACAAAGCTCGTCTTGTTTGTGATGGCAGTTCTCAGGAGGTAGTGGTTGATTGTGATGAAACTTTTAGTCCAGTTGTTCGTCCTGCTACTATTCGTACAGTGTTGGGGTCAGCTATGGCTCGAAACTGGTCTATTCATCAGCTTGATGTCAAAAATGCCTTTTTACATGGTGACTTACAGAAAATGGTATATATGCATCAACCACCCGGTTTTGTTGATAAGCGTTTTCCTCATTATGTTTGTCGCCTGCGCAAGGATCTTTATGGCCTCAAACAAGCTCCCCGGGCTTGGTGTCAGCGTTTTGCGCATTTTCTTCTTCAGATGGGATTTGTTGTTGCTCAGAGTGACAACTCTTTATTCACTTTTCGTCAGGGTAACGATATGGCTTATCTTCTTCTCTATGTTGATGATATTATTTTGTGCACATCTTCTGATGGTTTGCGGGACCGTATAATTGCCCACTTGAAATCTGAATTTCCTATGTCTGATCTGGGGCCACTCAGTTATTTTTTGGGTATTTCAGTTACTCGTACACCTTCCTACATGCTTCTTTCTCAAAAAAAGTATGCACAGGAAATATTGGAGCGTGCGAGTATGGGCACATGTAAACCTGCAAGAACTCCCGTTGACACTAACTCTAAGCTTAGTGCAAATTCGGGTCCTCCCGTGGCGGATGCGACTCATTATCGAAGTTTAGCGGGTGCTTTGCGGTACCTCACTTTTACTCGTCCCGATATTGCTTATGCGATTCAACGAGGTATGCCTTTTTATGCATGATCCCCGGGAGACTCATTATAATGCATTAAAGCGCATCCTGCATTATATTCAGGGAACCATTGATCATGGGTTACATTTATATCCTACTACTCAGTTGCGCTTGATCACTTATACTGATGCTGATTAGGGCGGGTGTCCTGACACTCGTCGTTCTACTTCTGGTTATTGTTGTTTTCTCGGTGATAACCTGATTTCTTAGCGCTCTAAGCGTCGGCCCTACTCTTTCTAGATCAAGTGCCGAGGCGAGAATATCGAGGCGTCACAAATGTTGTCGCGGAAGCTTGTTGGTTACGTAATCTTCTTTTGGAGTTACATTGTCCTCTCTGCCAGGCTACAATTGTTTATTGTGATAATGTCAGTGCTATTTATTTATCTCGCAACCCAGTACAACACCAACGCACCAAACATGTTGATATTGATATTCATTTTGTTCGGGAAAAGGTTGCGTTGGGCCAAGTACGTGTGTTGCATGTTCCTACTCGATATCAATTTGCAGACATTTTCACTAAAGGTCTTCCGCGGCAGTTATTCTTGGAGTTTAAGTCCAGTCTCAGCGTTCGCCCTCCTCCCGCTCCGACTGTGGGGGTGTGATAGAATATAAATATAGTTAGGATATATTTTGTTCTTCGAGATATACTTTGTATAGGTTTGCTAATCATAATAGGACTATCCTAAGATGTAACACTATAAATATTGATCAATGGTAATCACTCCAGTTGAGGGATTTTCCCAAATCTAACAATTATATTGGATCGCTAAGGGGTTTCAGTTGTTTCGAGTAATATCTTCTTCTCTTCTGAATATGGCAAAACCCAGAAGGGCATGCGACTCTGATGACATCATGATAATGATCAATTGATGATGAAAAGAGAGAGAAATGATTGTGCGAATTATTTGCGATTGATGATGAAGAGAGGGTGAGAGTGATCACTTGAGTTGCCTTTTACAGAGGTTGTTGCCCTCGTAAAAAATTATTATGAAATATTATGGTTCTGCTTATGGGAAATTATGGTTGGTAAGGGAATATTAAGAAAAATTATTAGTGAGTATGAATGTTATTAATTAACATAAATTAATTAAGTAATATGATGTACATCTTAGTTTGATGAGCAATTGCATGTGCATTCATTAATCTTTTAAACAAAGTTTTAGGCCAAAGTTCAGATAAAAAATTGTTTACTTTCGATAAGTTTCAATCAGCTCAGATCAAGTTTAATAAGTTTTAACCAGGTCCAAGTAGCTCTAATCATTAGGTCTATTAATGAGTTCCAATAAGATCCAACAAGTTCCGATAAAATCTAATAAAGGCTAATATTTGTTATTTGTCGATTAATCGCTAGTATAGAAATATTAATTAGCCATAGGAATAAGACATAAGATGCATGGTTCCAATCAAAAAAATACAAGCAAATAATAAATAAGTAAACAATAATTTGTATAATACACATTAATATTTGATATTCAATACTCCTTCTGTATTTTTTTGCTCGCTTACTTGGAATTTTGAGGATATTCACAGTCAAAGAAAATCTTCTAAATTCTTCTTAATATATTAGAAAAAATATAGTCATGTGGGGTCTTGTTTGACTCGTCTCAATGAATACTTTATTAATATTCAATAGTTATAATTTTTACTAATATATAATAAAAGATATATAAGGTCAAAGAAGTGCATTGATAAACGCGCACAGTCAAAATACATAAACTAAAAAAATATAGATGGAGTGCCTATTATATAATATAATTACTAGTAATATTATTAATTATAGTTATACTACATATTGTCAAAATTGTAAATAGTGTCAAATTTCATGTGAGCAAACTAAAAAAATACATAGAGAGTACTCTAATTTTTTTATCTAACTCACTTGGAATATTCAAGACAAAATTTTAACAATTTGACCATGCATGCATGTCTACATTAGTTATTATTAAACATTAAAAAACTGCATATAATTGTGAGAGATTTAAATTGGTTTATCTTGATGTGTAGCTTTAAAATATTCAATTTGCATAATATATACTAATCTCTAATGAAAGATATTAATTAAACTAATTAAAAGTGTGTATGGGAGACTATGCAAAAACAAATAGACAGATAAATAACTATAAATATACCCATGCATGGGGCTCTATCATAACTTCAAGGTCATGAGATCAAACCCCGGCCACAAGGGTCTTCATGAGTGTGGTTTTCATCACCATCCCCCCGCACTCCTATTGAGTTTGATTTGCGAAATGAGTTTGACCTAAAAAATTGACTGATAAATTTGCGAGATATATGTCAATTTAGTAGGCTCTTTTTCTTTACCTAACTACCGAAAAAATAATTGAAATAATGACTAGCTACGATAAAGATTTGTTTTACTACAAGGATCCTTCTGCAAGTGAAATTGTATTTTTGTATTATTCATTTTTCCCAAACTTTATGTTCCTCAACCTTTATTTATTTTGTCTCAGTGAAATTGTTTGGTGAGATGTTAATTCATACAAAAGAGATCGGCGAAAAAAAAAGTACAATCATTAACAAGTGTCCCTCAAACGGTTGATATCTAACATGCTAACCCTTTTTTTCTAATTAATTAAAGGACAACAAAAGTTGAGACAAAAGTTGAGACAAAAGTTTTAGTAACTACGACTATGAGACAAGAGGTAAGAATCAAATATTATCATGGACACCAATCTGGAAGATGTCATTCAAGCATACTATTATTTCTTATTTCCTTTTCTTTATTTTTACATCATAATATCCCTAATCAAGTATCTTAAACCAGACAATTCAAGTAACTATAAGAATATCACAAATTATTGCATCCCTAAAAAAATAAAAAATAGAAATGTAACGAAACAACAAGATCCTCCTAACTAATCAACATGAAAGAAACTATAAACAACAGAAAACAAAATCTAATTTATTACATTTCCGACGCTTCTTTTTCAACCTCAAAACCCTAATCAATTATTATGGCCAGCTCCAAGCAATTAGAAGTCCCGCAGTAATAAACTAGGATCTTTTTGCCATAAAACTCACTGTTAAAGAGTAAAACTGGACCCAGAAATAATGTGACAACATAGGGTTGACTACAATCAATCTTCAACTGCAAACCATGTAGAGTCTTACCAGGGGTGTAGACATTAGTAGCCCTTACTCCAAACCCATTGTGAAATCGGTCCCTCATTCTCCTCGTCTTCGTCGTCTTCGTCGTCGTCTCAGGAAAAGAAACCAAGAACTTGACATTGAAATAATATACAAACTCGAGTTTATTATAAAATCTCTTCGTATGATCAAGAACATCATACCCAAGAAGTTCCCATGTAGTTTGTTTTTTTAGGTCCAATGGGCATCATTGGGGTGGGTTCTTGTTGTAGCTGAAGATGCAGAATCTTGCTAGGAGAGTTTAAGCTTTCTTCCCAACGATAACAAACCTCAATGTCTACTCCAACTTGATGATAATATTCAAACGGATCGAATTCGAGCATCCTCAATGTAAAGAATGCGATGGATGAAGATACGAGTTGATATGGGTTTGATGATGATGATGAGTTGAAGAAAGATAGAAAATCAATGGGTGTTAATTTGGTCTGATAGAAAAGATTGTTATTGTATTTACCGCAAAATGTCAGGTAGTAAAGGTTGTTGTGTTTTGAACTTTGAATATTTTGATGATGATAAACACCCTATGCTATAACATGAATATTTGTAATAGTGATCAAGCTATCAAGATTGGATGATTAAAGACAAGGAAGTTTAGGTCTAGTTATATTAAATTCATGTGTATGCAATGTAATTAACATATTAGAACTTTGTGCTAAAATTAGAAATATGAAATTAGGATGATTAACTATTTTCTTAGAGTTAAGAAGATAGCTGATTATATTAATTTCATGTTTATATGGTTTAAAGAAAAAGAAGGGAGAGTTTTGTTAAACCAAGGATTTCGAAAATCAGTTTTAGAAAGAAAAAGATTTTTATTTTCGAAAATAAGTTTTGAAAAGAAAAAGATTTTTATTTTCGAAAAACAGTTTTAAAAAGAAAAAGAATTTTTATTTTCGAAAAATCAGGTTTTGAAAAAGATAAAAGTTTTGTTTTCGAAAAAAGATAAAGAAAACGTAGTTTAAGATTTTCGGAAAAAAGGAAAGTGTTTATGAAAAGAAAATCTAATTTTTAAAGAAAAGATTTTGATAAAGATTTTGGATAAAAAACTGATATAAATAAAAATTTGATAAGATATGGAGTAATCCTTATCTTATAAGGAAAGAAGGAAATCAGTTTTTATAAATGATAAAATTGGATTTTGAAAAGGAAAAAAATTATATCCCTTTATTTTAGGAATAAAAATTATTCAAGAAGATAATTATTTCTTGGAGAATAATTCTTATTCAGTTGATGAAGTTATATAAGAGATAGAAATCAGTATACTATAACACGTTTTCAGATTAATGAGATTAAGATTTTGAGAGCTGAAAACGATCTCCCAGAGCACAGTGTACGGCACAGAGTTCTATTAAGTTAAGGTCTCTAAACAAAGTTTGTAACGATCCTCTATTTGCTTAAATAAGAAGCACGCTTTTGAGGAATCATTCTTTCTGTAATTTTTCATATTATAGAGAGTAGCAACACTTAGGGTTAAGTGTTGGGGAGCGCTACTAGAGTTAGTAGTGGGAGAATCGAATTGTATCAAGGGTTTGGTATTTTACGATTCAAATAATAAAAGAGTAGTTTGTGTGGACGTAGATCTCAGAGGTGAGATTGAACCACGTTAAATTCCTGTGTCTTATTATTTGATTTCATTGTTTTCTTGTTTGATACAATTTCGTTCGAGCAAAAACATTAATCGGAGAATTTACGAGTGAATAACACAGTGCACGGCACTGTGCCATAAGAGTGTTTTTGCGAAAATCGATTAGTTTTAGTCACTCAATTCAACCCCCCTTCTTGAGTGTCACCTTGTACTCCAACAAGTGGTATCAGAGCAGGCTATTCTCGAAAGGCTAATCCCTAGAGAATAGAAGTCATGAACATGCAAGATGACTCTCGAGATAGACACACAAAGTGTCCGATTTTCAACGGAAAAGACTACGGATGGTGGAAGGCTAGGATGAGGATCTACATCCAAGGATCGGATTTTGAATGCTGGAAAGTCATAAGAAAAGGACCAATCCTTATCCAAGCCAAAAATACTGTAGGAAAGATGATCGACAAAGATGAAGATGACTATGATTCGGTCGACTATGCAAAAGCCGAAAAGAATTACAAAGCTATGAGTATTCTCCAATATGGAATTGAACCTGATGAATACTCAAGGATCTCGGCATGCTCTACAACAAAGGAGATATGGGATACTCTAGAATTGGCCCATGAAGGTACGAATGAGGTAAAACAATCTCGAATTGAATTACTTGTGCAACAATATGAAATGTTTACTATGAATAAGGAAGAATCAATTAAAGAGATGTTCACTAGATTTACACTAATCACTAATGAATTGCGTTCTCTAGGTAAAATCTATACTTCTGAAGATTTAGTGAGAAAGGTGTTAAGAAGTTTAACAAATCGTTGGCTCCCTAAAATAACTGTTATTCAAGAAGCTAAAGATTTGACAAAACTCTCACTAGATTAACTTATTGGATCATTAATGACTCATGAACTTGTTTTAGATTCTAAAACTAATGAACCAAAAAATAAATGTCTAGCCTTGAGAATTGAATTGGAAAGTGAAGATAGTGATAGCGATGATGATGTTGATCTTCTTACTAGGAGATTTAAAAAATTTCTCAAAAAGAACAAAAATAACAATCCTAGAAAAAGTGGAAATTTCAAAGGTATGATTACTACCTCGAACTCTGAGAAAAGTGCTACTAACTCCGGTTGTTTCAAGTGTGGAGATTTCAATCACGTGATTAAGGAATGTCCCTTATGGGATGATGAGAAGCCCAAAGAAAGAAGGGAGCAATCCAAGAAAGAATTCAAAAAGGCTATGAAAGCTGCCGTTTGGGGAGATTCGGATTCTGATGAAGAACAGTCAGAGGCACAGTGCCATGAAGAAAAATTATGTATGAATGCTATACAGACATCACAGAGAAGGGCACAGTGCCAGGACGACTCTCCCTTGTGTCTAATGGCGAAAAGTTCGAACTCCCAAGATGAAACTGAAGACAGTGAGGTAAGTCTTCTTTCTCTAAAACCTTCAATACATCTTCTTTCAAAAAACCAACTTGTTACTTTGCTTGGAAATATCATTGATGATTGTCAAGAAATGAATGATTATTTTTCAATCATGAAAAAGGAAGTAAAAAATTTAACTAAGCAAAAGATTGGGTTGGAATTGGAATATAAGGATTTATTAAAGGACTGTAAAGAACTGATGAAGAAGACTGATGAACTTGAAAAAACCGTTGAAGAGAAAAATGTTGAGTTAAATGCCTTAAGCTACGAAAAGTCTCTCGCAAAAGAAGTTGTTAATAACACTGTGCCATACACTGTGCTAGAGGCTAAAAATTAGGATCATGAAAATCAAATTGAATCGTTAAAACATGAGTTAACTGAGTTGACAAAGATCCAGAATTGTTCCACTTATGCTACCTCATGATGCTAAGTTAAGTGATGAACTTGATAAAGTTAAAAGAGATTTGGAAATTTCGAGAAAAAGAAATAGCGATCTAAACACTTCTGTTGCATGCTTAGAATCACAATTAACTATTGCTCGGAAAATGTATGAAAAATGGTTAGATGGCCAAAAAGTCTTAGACTATATCTCCACTACAACTAGCAATCGAAACAGAATTGGTTTATAATATACAGACCAGAGGCACAGTGTAAGGCACAATGCCAAAAATTTTGAAAGAGACTTTCGTAAAAGAAAATATGTCGATCTACCTGAATATTTGATTTGCAACTTCTGTGGAAAGAATGGACATCTTATGGATAATTGTAATGTCAAGAAAAAGAGTGTTGCAAAAAATGTAAAGTATGTAACTCAAATATGGGTTAGAAAAGACTTATTAGAAGCTCAACGAAAGAAAAAGGGACCCAAACAGATTTGGGTTCCTAAAATTAACAAGTGATCTTTTTGCAGGTAAACGTGAGAGGAAGCAGCCTATGGTATCTCGATAGTGGCTGCTCAAGACATATGACTGGTGATAAATCTCAATTCCTCTCACTAGTAGCCTACCATGGAGGTTGTGTTACATTTGGCGACAACAAAAAGGGAGAAATAAGTGGTATTGGAAACGTCGGCAAATCCCTAACACACTCCATAGAGAATGTGATGTTGGTAAGTGGTTTGAAAAAATTTGTTAAGAATATCCCAATTGTGTGATCAAGGTAATTATGTTGAATTTCATGCATGAATATTTTACAAGACAATTTGTGGCTTTGGGATTAATTTCTGGAAATTAGTTGAGTATTATGCTTGTTGTCCTCCTTTAAATATGTTAATTAGAGTGTTGATGCATGTCTTTGTAAAACACTGTGAGAAAAAGTCTACTTGATATAAAAAGGACTCGTAATGGTCTAATGATGTTGTCCTAATGTCATGATCCTAAGTTGCCGAACTAATGAGCTATATGATCCTAAGTTGCCGAATTATTGAGCTATATATGAAATGCTAATTCTTTCTCCTATGGCAAGCTTGATCTTTATCCCGATATTCTGATTTTCTATTTATGAGTTTGACATTTGTGCCTCATTATTTATTTCTTTCATATGTCTCACCTTTTATCGTCATTTCCCTATTATTATCCTTCTTTTCCTCACCCATTGATCCAAAGTTCAACAAGTGCTTTTAATCTTGATTAATCAAATTTATGGGGCAAGAACATCTTGATAAGATGATGGAAGAGAAAGACGCATCAGTTAAGGGGGAACATGAAAAGGTTGGAATGAAACACAAATACGTGAAAGGATGAAAAGTACTGATTCACACTGTGCAAGGCACAGTGCCAGGAGATGCATCAAAAAGAAAATGAGGTCCGAATTAACTTATTACCTTTGATCTCTTATTGATTGACTCTAGTAATATATATGGTCTGCTTCTCCTTTATATAAAAAAAAAAAGAGAAGAAAAGAAATGAAAAGGAGAGTAAGACACTTATTTTAGATAAGTCCTAGAGTTCAATTCAAATGTGAAGAAAATTATCAAAGTTTTGAAGATCATCATTTTGAATTCCAGTATATCCGAAGATTAGTTATATTTGGGAGGGAATAGATTGTTCACTGGCACAGAAACAAGCACAGTGCCACAATGAAGAAAGTCCTATGATGTTTATTTGCGGAAGTTGAAAATCTTAAATGAAAGGTTAAAGCACTTGTTGAGCCAATTGCCATTTCAAATCTTTAAGCTTGCATTACCTTTCTTTATCTTACTTTCTTAGCTATCAACCATGATCCTTCATGATTATTTCTTGCTTCATAATTTCGGATTGTGAGTTGGATTATTTTTTGCTTAATGACTTCGGATTGTGAGTTGGATTATGACATAGCACCAGCATCCTTAGTATCTTTTGCTTGAGCTACTTGCATTATTTTGATGACTATATCTCTGTTTTGTGTAGCTTGACATGTTATTGCTCTCCTTTTTGATAATGTCAAAAGGGGGAAGATGGGTATAATACTTAAACTAATGAATGAAATTACTAATGAATGAAATTTGGTATGTTGGCTATTGGATTATGGTGATGGGAACCAGAAACTCCTCCTGCAACTACTGAATCTGGTGCTTCTGGTTCATCATCATCATCATCCAAGAAGAGAGGAAGAGATGAAATAGAAATGAAGTATTCTGGTGATGATGATGATGATGATGTCATCACTACCAAGGTTGCTAAACTTGAAGCTCTTCCTCATTCCTTGTAACCTGCTCCCGTTTTCTTTTTATGTACGTTTTTTATGATAATAATATCTCATATTTGGGTTTATTAATTACTTGCTTATGTATTATTATTCTAATTGTTGCATTTTTTAGGGTTTATTTTTGTGGGTTTATTTTGGTGGGTTTCTTGAAGTTTTATGGGTTCAAAGATTGGTTTTTTGGTGCCCTTATTTTCGTAATTCTTCGTTTCAGTTTTGGTTGTTAATTTAGGGTTTCTTAATTTATCGAGTAATTGTTTGTATCTTTTTGTAATTATTTTCATTTCAATTTAATTTAGTCATTTTGTATCTTCTGATTTGTAATTCCTGTTGTTAATTTCGTAATTTTAAATTTCAGTAAGTTATGTTGTTATTGTTGTAATTGTAATTAATTTTGTAATTTCGTAATTGTTGTAATTATTTTCATTTGGTATGTTCTAATTTTTTCATATTGTTGTAATTTGTCCTAATTTTTTCGTATTGTTGTACTTTGTATTTTTCTTTTTTAGAGATTCAACTTACAAAGCTACTTTGTATTGTTGTACTTTGTATTTTTTTAAGAGATTCAACTACTTTGTATTGTTGTACTGTGAGGCGATACGTAATTATCTACGGCTAAGCAGTAGGTCAACTAATGTGTGCATAAAGACAAAACCGGACTGATTGTTGCCTAACACAGCAGTATCAATTTTTTTTTTATAAAAGGACCCCAAACTGATCCGGTCAATAGGAAAAACCGGATAAGTTATTGCCATAAACTGATCCGGTTTTCACTATTGACCGGGATCGAAGGGTATTAACCGATCCGGTTTTCACTATTGACCGGATCAATAAGGTATTAACTGATCCGGTTTAGGACCGGACCAGTTAATTTCTACGAGCTGCTGCGAGCCCATCCGATCCGGACCAAAACCGAATCTATAAGCCCGATTTTGACCGGATCCGATGAGCTTTTTTCCACTAATGTCAATTACTAGTTGTACTCTAATCTCTATGATAAATCTTAAAAAATTGTACTTTTTTTATTTGTTTTTAATGACCTAAATTCACTACTACATAAATGAGCTAATGCAACCTCTAAAAACCGTTGCAATAGAGCCCAAAACCGTTGCAATAGAGCTATTGCAACGGTTAAACAACTGGTGTTGTTGCTGCCCTTGCATTTGGTCTAATGCAACGGTTTTAGACCTATTGCAACGGCTACCACAGAACCGTCGCAATAGGTGTATATAGCCGTTGCATTAGCTATAAAGCCTATTGCAACGCCTCTATACCTATTGCAACTCCATCCGATAGCTATTGCAACGCCCCTATTACTCATATTGTGTCCCATTTTGGCATCTAATGCAACACCTCCATATACATTGCAACACAATCGTATAGCTATTGCAACGCCTCTATTACTAATATCATGCCTTATTTTGACACCTATTGCAACACCTCCGTAGCTAATGCAACTCCAATACCATAGTAGTCTAGTAATATTACATTAGTATATATAAAATTATATATTCACAAATTTATTTTGAAATTTTACACACATAAGAGTAATTATGCCTACAATATTCATGCTCCCATGAACAAATTTACGAAATATATTATTACAAAAGTCTATTAACTAAAAAAACTATATAAAATTTATGGTTTCTCAATTCTCTTCAAGAGAACTTCTACTGTGAAATGCTCCAATAAATCAAACATCATCTAAAATGCTTCCATGCGATCCTATAAGCAACTAGTTTATTGAATGTGGCGTTCCATATCTTCATTTATGACCACCTGCAAATTCAAACGTATTTGATCAAATTAGTAAACCGTACAAATATGCTATGTATTTGACCCGTAGCAGATGCCATACGACCATTTATCAATATTAGATAAACATGGACAGATAATTGGTCGACAAAAGTGCAATCAATTTTCTCAATAGTAGATAGACATTGAGAACAACAATCATTCGGTGACCACTTGTTGGAGCAAGAATAAAAATGAGTGTAACACCATTATACATGGTTCACTAATTTCACAAAGCTTCCTGAGGAGAGTGAAATAGATTACCTCAGCTTTGTGGGCTTATGTTTCTTAAGTGATGATTAGAATGTGCTAAGAGAACATGAAAAACGTCTTTTTCACCTTAGAACTTCATTTTTTTAAGTTGGGAGTTGGAAAAAGCGAAGTGGAAGCAATTAAATTCTTTAGCTGTAACGCATCTTCACCTCAATTTTCCATTAGAAAATAGTTTAATAGAATATACCAACGCATTGGATCTCCTTACCCGGAAAAGAACTCTAGTTAGCCATGTGAACCTAATGGCTCTGTGAGATCAGTTAACAAGAAAATCAGAGCCTCCAGATCAAAATATAAAACATGCTTAAGGTCAAAAACTTGCAGGTTATATGTGTACTAGATGATCCTAGGTGTAGGCACAGGTTTATATAATTAATACTTTGCACGTCAGAAGACAAGGCAAAAGCAATTTACCCTTGGAGACTAGGGGAAGAAACTGTACCAGCAATGAATCTCTTAAAAGCTTTTGAAAGAAGATTTATACAAGCCAAATGGAAGGGAGAAAGATTTGAAACTGCAGAAGCGGATATTCAACAGAATAGACTCTTTACCACAAAAGTATTCCACCAAAAGGTCACTCATATTCTGTGTGGAGTGTGGACAATAGTAACAAAACAAGTTGGGAAGCTTTAGAGGAAGGAAGATCACTTTTTTTTCTTACTGATTTAAGAAGTCACATAAACCCCACATTGTCACAAATTCAGAATCTTCCAGGAGCAAGATCTGAAGTACCTACCGTCATGAAGAAAAGACCTAAAAGAAGTCCATTACATGGTGCAAAATATGACTCAACTTGCATTCTGATTTTCAGCAATTTGCTTGTAAATTGGTCAGTGAAGCTGCAGAAGATCCAAAAAGGTATAAATTTTATGCACTGTAATCTTTCAATAAATAATATACAGCATAGGCCGTAAATTTCTGAAATTATAAGCCTGCACCCAAGGACATAGATCAGGAATATTAAAAAAATGACGTACTATTTCGGCCAAAATTTAAAGAGACCAAAAAAGATGCAGATATAGCAAACCCCAAGCCTACAGATACAGTACACCATATTTTGAAATGAATCTGTAAAATAACTACAAATATAAGTTGCAATGTCATTCTTTTAACATAAATAACGACAAACATAAGTTGGAGTGCCAATGTATTAACATATCAATTGTTTAACACCATCAAATAACTTTTCGCATGAATTGGAACTAAAGAATTTACTTGATTGAGAAGGTGCAACCAACAACCTCAATCTGTTCTCCAACAAAAACAACCTTTTTTCTATGAAGCTAATCCCTAGATTATACCCATCAAATGGTAAATTAGAAGCATTAATACCACCAAAACTAGTATTGGAATTAGTATTATAACCTCCAATTTCACCCATAAGACCAAATTGCTGATGACTTCCCTTAGTATTCTTATTCCCCATAAAATCATGCCCCTACATCCTCCTTCCACCAGACCTTCATCCTACTTACTCTCCATAATCTCAATAGGCCTAATCAAACCACCACCACCATTATGATTCATCAAATCTCAATATGCTCATTGGTGCGCCAATCAGATTGGCAAGGTGGTGTAGATTTTGAACTTGATGATGAAAGAACGAGAGATGGAGATTGATAGAGTTAGAACAAGCTAAGGAGCATCCAAGGACTGCCCGAGGTCGGTTCAATATGGGTTGATACTTTCAACATTTATTTACTGTGCAACTCAATCCACACGTTACTGTACAAATTTCGAATCAGCATATTTAATCCCAGCAAACATAATTTGTCTCACAATTCCCAAATTCTCATGAAATTCTACCGATATAACCCAAAAAATCAAGACTTCCATTTAAATCCAGAAATTTTTAATCTAATTTCATAAAATCTTCAACTACAATACATAACACAAAACAAATATAATGAATTTCAGAGGGAAAAAAAGGAGAAATGAAAACATGATAATTTCTACTAGACGTTTCATCGAACACGTGGTGGAAACTATCAAAATTACAGCTTACTGCCTTGGAAATTAATTAAAAGAGTGCACCATGATTGAATTTTAATTTTCTTGGTTCGCAATAACCACAAATTTTGCAAGTATAATAAATTTGTGACATTTGACGATATTTTAGGGTTTAAAAGATGAACAAAATTAAAAGTTGAAGGTTGAGAGGAATACTTGAGAGAAAGAGTTACCCGTTGAGAGGAATACCTGAAAAATATCGCCGCCGTTTTGACAGTGAATAAGTTTCGACGAAGTTCATCACTGGAGAGAGAGAGGTGATGAAATCTTTGAGAATTTTGGAGTTTTTTTGTAACCCCATTGTCGGCAGCAGTTGCAGAATAATCGTGGCCGCCGTTAGTTAGGGAACTGATTTCATTCACCGCGTCATGCTGATATTGGAATTGATCACATATCAATCTTCGTTGCTGTCTATTATAGAGATTTGCTGGTATTAGAATCAAACAAGTGGTAGCACGTGCTACCGCTGTTTATTTTTTTAAAAAAATTAAGTTTTCCTTTTAAAAAAGAAAAGAAAGGAGCGTCAGTAGGTTTGCGTGCATGCAATCCCTACTCCAGTCTTCTGTCACAACTGTCAAGCCTTACTTCATTTTTCCGCTTTTCTCTCTCCTCCTTCCCTCGTCTCTCTCTCACACAGAGCTTCAATATCATCATGATTTAAACGCATCTCAGACGTCCAGGTTTGAGATCTAAAGAATTGAAATTTAATGTATATTATTTTGGGTCGCAGGGTGGTTGGGATTTATGGAAATGGTGATTTGTCTTTGTGATAGTTCTTTAAGTAAATTTCTGAAATTTCTTGTCTAGATTTTGATTTTTTTTTTCTTTGAGATCATTCCACTAGAGAGAATTGAGCTTAATCTTTGGATATATGGGTTTAAATTTAGATTGGTTTGGTATAGTTTTGAATTTCTTTTACTAAATAAACTTCTCGGTAAGAATTGATTTTTCTGTTCAAGAATTGGGTTCATACAATTTTCTAGTTTTGTGTATGAGAACGGAGAAGAATTGAATTTTTTAAGGTGAGGTGGGCATGTTCTGTATTTTCTTCTTTTTTATTTATTTTGGGGAGGTTGCTGATGTATGCTATATTGGTGGTTATATCATTGTCGGTGGTGAGCAGCGAGCACAGGGCTTGTTTGGCAAGATGTTAGTGAGTCAGGCCAACGGGACAAGGTTCAAGAATTGAAAGTCAACCTTTCAATGTGTGGCCATAGACAAGGTTTCAGTAAAGAACTTGAGTAGGAAATCAATAAAGACTAAACAAAAGTTCAACACTAAATGAAATAAAAAAACATTCCAAACTCATCTCAGTTTTACTTCTGGCAATTTATGAAATGTATGGATCTATAGATTCATGAATATGATAATTTGTGATAAGTGAATTCGAAAAATTAGGCAGCTTGTGATCTTATGTTATGATTTTGATTTGTAAGGTTATTATTTCGTGTTCTAATCTTGAATTATAATGGGGATAAGGTAAGGATTAAGGAATGACTAGTTGAGTTGATTAGGATTCCCTAATGCTACTCGAGATAATTCTAATCCAATTCTTCCTTCAACTCTACCAAGCTAATAAAATTCATCTCCATTAAAAACTAGATATCTAAATAACAGAATAATTGCTTTGACTTGTGTTTTTCCCAAATGAAATTTTTCAAGTGGTGAAATGGTTTTTTGAATTCGATTTGAATAATTGCAATTTCCTTCTATTAAATTACATTAGAGATTTTTTTTGGATTTCATACCTTAAAATTTCAACGCTTTTTTTCAATTCTATGCCACTATAACATTACGCTACCCCTCATCTAGATTCCTGGATCCGCCCCTAATTAGAATGTTCAGAAGGCAAAGAAATGATGAACAAGGAGAAGGGTTTTTGAAGGCTTTTGGGGTATTACTCGTACAATTAGAATTTTCGGGAAGTTTGGTGATGCATCAAGTACATCAAGTAAATGCAATAGTGATCAAATGCAACGGGTGCATTGAAATCGTTGCTATATGCCTATATCCAATAAAGGGGTTGCAGTTGATATATGGTCTAATGCAACGGTTTCTACTAATCGTTGCAAATAACCGTTGCGCAATAACTATTGCATTAGAATAATCCGTTGGAAAATAACCATTGCATTAGCTTATATCGTTGCATTAGACCGTTGCATATGCTCGTTTATGTAGTAGTGATTTTGACTCTAAAATCCTCCAAAGAACCGCCAAGACATCAATCCATACCCATTAAAAAGTGAGAAGTTGTACTACTGTAACTTAGTAACAGTGGGCTTACCATTTTACCCCTGCAACTTTGTGTAATTGTTCTTCTGCCCTTACTTTCCCTCGTGTATCTGATGGTTGTTGCATCCCACAGCTCCCGGTTTTCCTCTGATTCTCTGAACCCTCCATCTTCATTCCTAACCTAGATAGCTCCCCTTCATTTTTTACCATCTTCATCGCCTCTTGGCTCCTGCCATCCATCTACAGCAGTGAAATTTATTTTCATGCTAAACACTCTAGAGATAAGTTTCCTTTAAGTGATAATAAAGCGAGTCGCATTTTTTGAGAAAATTCATTGTGATTTGTGGAGTCCATACAGACATGTTTCCTCTTGTGGGGCTCGTTATTTTTTGACAATTGTTGACGATTTTTCTAGAGCTGTTTGGATTTATTTGATGGAGGATAAAACAGAGGTTTTTGGCATGTTTATGAGTTTTGTAGCAATGGTTGATCGTCAATTTTCTCAAACCATTAAAGTAGTTCAAAGTGACAATAGAACTGCGTTTAATTGTTTGCTTGAATTTTTTTCTGCTATTGGCATCATCTTTCAAATCTCTTGTGTCGCTACTCTTCAACAAAATGGCTGAGTTGAACGAAAACACTAACACATTTTGAATGTTGGGCGTGCTTTGCGGTTTCAAGCTAACCTTCCCATTTATTTTTGGGTTGAAAGTGTTCTTGTTGCCGCTCATTTGATTAATCGTACACCCTCTCCTCTCATAAACAATAAATCTCCTTTTGATATTCTTTTTGGTTTTTCACCTGCTTATGACGCCATTCGCACGTTTGGTTGTCTTTGTTTTGCTCACAATCATAAATTTGCGAGTCGTAGCAGGAAATGTGTGTTTGTGGGTTATCCATTTGGTAGAAAGGGTTGGAGGTTGTTTGATCTTGACACAAAAGAGTTATTTGTTTCTCGTGATGTTAAATTTTTTGAAGATGTGTATCCTTTCTTGTCTCCGGAAGATGTCAATATTATTCCGGAAGATTTGGTGCCTTGTGATGTCTTAATTCATGATGATTTTGCGGATGATATGGTGGTTGTTCCATCTCCAGCCCCCTCTCCCTCTTAAAATTCCCAAATCTCTCCTTCAACCCATTCTCTCGTGAGCCAACCCACAAAATATACACCCTCCACAAATTTGCCTTCCCCTTTAACCTCACCCAGCGCTTCTAATGCAGCGCCCACAAATATCCCCCTTCCTGGCCCAATCCACGACATTTCCCTACCCAACTCACTCTCCCAGCCCAGCGCTTCTCCACAAAATGCTCCCAGCTCCCCTATTTCTCCTCTCACCCGTGCAAGCCCAAGCCCACCTACTACCAGCCCCACTCTGCCCAGCGCTACTTCTCAAGCGCTTGACCGACCTGATTCGTCTTTGGGCCCTGCTGGGCCGCACGCTGATCCAGTTTGTTCTTCTCCTCCTACTGATCGTTTGTGTAGTGGTATGAGGGAAAAGGTTCTCTCTATTTTGTTAAAGGATTATGTTACTCACTCCGTTGTTTCGGAAAGTCCATCTTCTTCTACTTCCTCTCTGTCTCCTTCCTCATGTACTCCTTATCCTATAGCTCACTATATAAATTGTGCAAATTTTTCTGCGAATTATTTGAAGTTCATTGCAACAGTTGTGTTCTACTACTGAACCAAAATCTTTTAAGGAGGCTATGAGATGTGATGGGTGGAAGAAGTCCATGCAGGCTGAGATTCAGGGTTTCGAGGATAATGGCACATGGACCTTGGAGGAGTTGGCTCCCGGGAAACGTGCTTTGGGTAGTCAGTGCGTGTATCGCACCAAATATTTGTCTAATGGTGATGTTGAGCGTCTAAAAATCCCGCTTGGTTGTCTTAGGCAATCATCAGGAGGCCGGTATTGATTATACCGACACTTTTGCTCCTGTTGCTAAGATGACCACTGTTCGTACTTTTCTTGCCATTGCAACTTCCAAGAATTGGGAGCTTCATCAGATGGATGTGCACAATGCCTTTCTTCATGGTGATTTAGAAGAAGAGGTTTATATGAAGCTTCCTCCTGGGTTTGAGTGTTCAAATCCTAACCTTGTTTGTCGTCTGCGTAAATCTTTGTATGGCTTGAGACTGGCTCCCCGGTGTTGGTTTGCCAAGTTGGTCACTGCTTTGAAAGAGTATGGTTTTCTTCAATCTTTCTCTGATTATTCTTTATTCACTTTCACTCGCAAGTCTGTATAGATCAATGTCTTGGTGTATGTTGATGACATTATCATTTCTGGTAACGATTCCGATGCTTTTGCTTCTTTCAAGGCTTATTTGAGTGATTGTTTTAAGGTGAAAGATTTGGGTTCTCTGAAGTATTTTCTTGGTATTGAGGTTGCTCGTAGTGCTTCTGGTATCTTTCTTTGTCGAGTGAAAATACAACCCGGATATTAATTCGATTACGGTTTGTTGGGTTCTAAACCCAAGGGCTTTCCTATTGAATAGAATCATCGTCTTGCGCATGCTTCTAGTCCTCTGTAATTTGATCCTACAACTTATCGTCGCCTTGTGGGGAGCTTGATCTATTTAGCTGTCACTCGTCCTGACTTGGCCTATTCGGTTCATGTTCTTTCTCAGTTTATGGAGGAGCCTTGAGCACTGGGATGCTGCTTTGCGTGTCGTTCGATATTTGAAGGGTACTCCTGGCCAGGGTATTCTATTACGAGCTGACAGTGATCTTTCTCTGCAGGGCTGGTGTGATTTTGATTGGGCTGCTTGTCCCATCAGTCGTCGTTCATTATCAGGTTGGCTTGTTTTTGTGGGTCATTCTCCTATTTCTTGGAAGACCAAGAAACAGCTTACTGTCTCTCGCTCTTCTGCCGAGGCAGAATATCGTTCTATGGCCTCTATCACTTGTGAGTTGAAGTGGTTGAAGGCTTTATTGTTGAGCTTGGGTGTTCATCATCCCAAGGTTATTCCTCTATTTTGTGACGATCGACGCTTCTTCATATTGCTAAGAATCCCGTCTTCCATGAACGTACGAAGCATATTGAAGTTGATTGCCACTTTGTGCGAGATGCGCTTAATGATGGTCTCATTATTCCCTCATATGTGCCTACCAAGACTCAGCTTGCCGATATTTTCACCAAGGCCCTTGGAAAGACTCAATTTGATTTGTTGGTGTCCAAGTTAGACATTCATGATCTTTCCCATGCCCAACTTGAGGGGGGTGTTAGGAAATAATATATTTCCATATGTATAGAGTCCTATGTATACGTGGTTTCCTTTTGTGTGTAGATTAAAAAGAAACAGACCAAAAAGGAAAGTGTGTAGATTAAAAAGAAACGGACGGAGTAGATAATTGGGAAAAATCATTTTTCTTCCCTCTGGAGTATTTTTTCTTTCTTTAGATTTTTTATATCACCATTAACAATGATTTGTGGAATATAAAGTCAATTAATATATACAATAATTATAAAGTATACAAATTTATTAATGTATAAATTTTAATTATAATTTAAATATGAATTCAACTTACTGAATAAAGTCGAGGTAGAATTAAAAATGAATGGTCCAGATTACAAAAGCTATGGTGGTTACAATATTATTGCAGGCATTGGAAAATTGTCCATAATTTATATAATATTAATATTTGATATTTCATACTCCCTATGTATTTTTTTAGTTTCCTCACTTGGAATCTTGATACTATTCACAATTAAAGAGAATCTTCAAAATTATTCTTAACATATCAGAAGAAAAAAATAGTCATGTGGGGTCTTTTTTATTCTTCTCAATGATACATGTATTAATATTCAATCGTAATAATTTTTACTCATACTCCCTCCGGTTCCTAAAAATCTTCCCTCTTTCACTTTTCACGCATGCCAATGCAAAACTTTAGACACTAATATCTCTAATTGTGTATTTGAAAAAATTATAAAAAGTGGATATTAATAAAACACATATTGAGATGAATCTAACAAGATCCCACATGACTATATTTTTTCTTACGTATAAGTCACATACAACAGTCAAAGTGAAACTTGTGAATAGTGAAAAATGTCAAATAGGGAAGATCTTTCGGAACCGGAGGTAGTATGTAATAAAAGATATTTAAGGTCAAAGAAGTGCATCATGCAAACGACACTGTCAAAACAGGCAAAGTAAAACAATATAGATGGAGTACCTATTAGGTTATAATGTAATTAATACTAGTAATATTATACTTATACTAAATATTGTCAAAATTGTAAAAATAGTGTTAAAATCCAAGTGAGATTACTAAAAAAATGCAGAGAGAGTACTCTATGTTCTTTTATTTAACTCAATTGGAATATTTAAATTAAAATTTGAAACATTTGATAATGCATGCATGTTTACATTAGTTATTATTTTGCATAAAAAAACTACATATGATTGTGAAAGATTTTAATTGATTCAACTCGATTTGTTGCTTTGAAATATTCGATTTTCATAATATTTACTAATCTCTAAATAAAGATATTCACAGTTAAAGGTGTGTATGGGAGACTATGCAAAAGCAAATACGTAGACAAATAACTATCAAGAAAGTATAATTATTATTTCACAAATGTAGCAAAAAAATAATAAAAAAGGCTTATAGGTCAAAAGTTGGTGTCAATAAGGTCTAACGATCGAGTTCCAACCAGATGTAACAAGTCCTAATCAGGTCCTATAAGCTTCATTTAAATTAGAGTCAATCATGTCTAATAAGCTCAAATCAGATCTTATAAGTTTAATAAGTTATAGAAATTTCAAGTGAAAATAAAAGGATTCTCAACCTGCCACGCATAGCCGCATAGAGGTCATAACTTGAAGGCCAGGTCATGAGATCAAACCCCGAAGGTCTTTATGAGTGAGGTTTCCATTACCATTCCCCCGCACTCCAATCCTATTGAATTTGATTTGCAAAATGAGTTTAATTTACAAAATTGACTGATACATCTGCCAAATATGTCAATTTAGTAGGCTCATTTCTTTACCTAGCTACTAAAAAAAAAATTGAAATCATGACTAGATACGATAAAGCTTTGTTTTAGTACAAGGATCCTTCTGCAAGTGATTAAATTGTATTTGTATTATATATTTTTTCCCATACTTTATGTTCTTCAACCTTTATTTATTTTGTCTCAATAAAATTGTTTGCTGAGATATTAATTCATGCAAAAGAAGGAGATAAAAAAAAGTACAATCATAAAAAAGGTCCCTCAAACTGTTGATATCTAACATTCTAACCCTTTTTTTCTAATTAAATAAAGGACTATAATAAAAGATGAGACAAAAGTTTTAGTAACTAGTATGAGACAAGAGGTAAGAATCAAAGATTATCATGGACACCAATATGGAAGATGTCATCCAATATTTCAAGCATTCTATTATATCGTATCTTCTTTCATTTTTACATCATAATATCCCTAATCAAGTATCTTAAAGCAGATCAGTAACTACAAGAATATCACAAGATTATTGCCGCCCTAAACAAATAAAAACAGAAATATAACGAAACAACAAGATCCTCCTAACTAATATGAAATTAAAGAAACTATAAACAACTGAAAACAAAATCTACTTAGTTACATTTCTGCAGTTCTTCCTTATCTTTCCTACCTCAAAACCCTAATCAATTGATACCAATCTTCATGCCCAGCACCAAGCAATCACCAGTCCAGCAGTAATGAACTATAATCGTTTTGCCATGAAAGTGTCTGTTAAAGTGTAAAACTGGACCCAGAAATAATTTGACAACATTCGGTGGACTACCAAACTTATCCATCTTCAACTGCAAACCATGTATAATCTTACGAGGGGTGTAAACATTAGTAGCCCTTATTCCAAACCCGTCCCGAAATCGATCCCTCAGTCTCGTCCCCGCCACTGTCTGAGGAAAAGTAAGCGCAAAATTGACATTGTAACAACGTTCAAACTCGAGTCTATTAAACATTATCCTGATGGGATCAAGAACATCATACCCAAGAGGTTTCCACCGACTTCTTGGCGTTGAAGGTTCAATCGGCAGCAATGGGATGGGTTCTTGTTGTAGCCGAAGACGCAGAATCTTGCTAGAAGAGTTTAAGCTTTGTTCCCAACGAAAAAAAACCTCAATGTCTACTCCAATTTGATGATGATATTCAAATAGATTGAATTGCAACATAATAAATGTAGCGGATACGAGGTAAGAAGAAGACACACTGTTTGATGGTGAAAGTGTGCTCAAGAAAGATACATAATTATTGTGTGTTAAATTGGTCCGATGGATGAGATTGTTAATGTCGCGATACGTCAAGTGGTAAAGGAAATTGCAAGCAAGATTAATCGATAGGGAAGTAATACCATTATCACCTCTGAAGTCACACATGGCTGGCACTATATTGTTGATACCATTAATGATGTTGTCCCTGGTTTGAGTGGTTGCTGATGAAAGAAACTTGTTGAAATTTCGGGGTGATATGTTGATGAATACTGGGTTTATCCTCAGGTCTTTTGGATCTTTTTTCAATACAAATCCTAGATATTCATCTTGGTTTTCCATCTTGATGGTGCGTTGTTAGAGGAGAGAAAGAGAGAGAGAGAGAGGGGATGAGATTGAGATGATAGGTGAGATTGTAAAATATGGGGATTGTCCTACTTTTATAGAGGTGGTTGCTTTTTGAGTTTTGACAAGTTAGGCTGTAAATGTTAGTACTAGTGAAACTGGTGAGGGATATGATATGGCAGAACATAGTTTGATTTGGCGGCAGTCATATATATAGAAGTGAATTCAAGAGTCCACTTTGCATGATGCATAATCTGAAGTTGACTAATAATTATTCCTCTCTCTTTTTAAGTTTTAACCTTTTGACTTTTTTCTAATATACTCCATCCATTTCATTTTGATTTTCTTTTAAGGTGTCCTAAAAAATTATTCATATTTTCTTTTTAGTTCCCATTTATAGTATTTCTACTTTTGTATATTAAAAAGTTTGTGCCCATATTAAATTCTCATTCACTATAAACTGACCAGTGTACCCATATAAAATTCTAATTTCCGTTACATTTTTTTAATCAACAACTTTCAGTAAATCCCCATTTACTTAATTAGCACAAAATTCCGCGCATTTTGTATTCCCTTCGACTCATAATATAGCACCACTTTACTTAATTAGCACCGGTTTTGCTAAAAAAGAATATTTTTATTTTTTATTTTTTTTGGGGCTCAACTGATCTGACTTTCACCCAAACACCGGACCAGTTAACTATATAAGTTAGTGGATAACTGATTCGATTTTCAACCAAAACAGTTGACTTTTGTCAACTGACCAGGTCCAAAACCGCATCAGTAACCCGTGTTTTGACTGGATCTGATTAAGTTTTCCACTAGTGTATAGTATGGTACTGCATAATAAGATCATTTAAGGATCTCGTCTTTTAAGCTTAAGAAGAATGTTATTAATCTACATATATAAATGAATTAAGTAATAATATTATGTACATCTTAGTTTGATCATCAATTCCATGTGCATTCTTTCACCTTTTAGACAAAGTTTTAGGCCAAAGTTCAGATAAAAATTTGTTTAGTTTTGATAAGTTGTAACGCCCCGACCTCTAGTAATCATTATTAGGTTGATTAAAGAGTCATTAGCAGCGGAACCTAGACGGTCGGTGCGTTACTACCGTACTTTCCGATTGGAAAGCACCAGGCAAACATAAATTCATAAACTTTAACATATTATAACTTAAAAGCATCATAATTATCCATAAATAAAAACTTAAGTTGAAACTTAGCAACTGACATAGTTTGACATAAACTTAAACTATAATTATAAGTGTTCAATGAAAGCTCAAAACTAAACAACTCCTCACAGCTACTCCACCCCGTTATCATCATCAGTACCTAAAACAGAAAACAAAACGTCATGAGCCGAGGCTCAGTAACATACTACTCTAACATCGTAAAACATTTCAATTTATTTCGTTAGCAAACAGGGAGAAGAGACACAGTAAAACCATTTCATAAACATTTCAAATCATTTCATAAACATATCAAATCATAAGCTTCATCATTCTCTTTTCATCTTACTTAATCATATTGGTAACTTGGCAAGTACAACGGAAAGGATGTCTCCCCAATTTTATTTTCATAAACAGAAGGCTACCACCTGAGGACCTTGGCCCCCACATACATAAGGTGGTATATAATGCCCAAAACATAACACGGAACCACCCAAGGACATATGCCCCATTGACAGAAGGTGGCTAACCCGCCAGAAGGTACGTGCACGACCCGACATAACATAATACTGCCAAGAATCGTTCTTCCAGTTATCTTTATCATGTTTCGTTTTCTTTTACGTATCATAATTACATTACATAATCGTAATCGTAATCGTAATCATATAATGAATCTTAATCAGAACGTAACCATAATTACATTACATCATCGCAATCATAATCATGAAACGTAATTGTAATCATTAAACATAATCCTAATCATATTTTCATAACATCAAAATCATCATACTTCATAGCATTAAATCATTTAATAAACATTATTTACATAGCAAACATTTCATATCCCGTACTTCATAAATAACATAGCATAAACAATACATAAAAGCATCATATAAAAAAAAATTTGGAAGGGGGAGTGCTGGTGTTAGCAGTAGACGTTACCTAGTATCGCAGTTAAGTTTTCTTGAGAGTCGGGGGAGACTTGTAATATTCCTTCCTTTAATCTAATAAAGAATTAAATAACGGGGTTTGTTACTAACTAAGTGGCATTTTAGGAAATGCTTAAACTTCATAGTAGTTCTTATTCTCCTTTAATAAGGTTCTAATAAATAGGCTATTCTTCCATTAGGCCACCATAGTACTTATAATAATCGTAGTTCTAACTTCTGTTTTATATCTTTTAAATAAAAAAGTTACATTGAGGTGATAATAACAAATAGACAAATCTTGATTCATGATTTATGTTTAAAGATTTGTAAATATAACTTCCATATCTTAATTATTTCATTTCTTTAATAAATTATAAGTTCACGAAAAATATTTCATTAATTAATGTTATGACAACATTCACTAGTAGAAAAAAGTTGATTTGCGTCTCCTGAATTGCGTCGCACAACAGGTAGAACGACGCAGAAGCATCATTTGCGTCGGACATTCATGGCGTCCGACGTAAATCATGATTTATTTGCGTCGGATGTGTCCCGTATTCGACGCAAAAAATTCATATGCGTCGGACCCCGATCAATGTTTGACGCAAATCATGAAAGATATTTTTTGCGTATCCAACGTTTTGCGTCGGACCTTAGTGTCCATGCGACGCAGATAGTATGAGGGTACAATCTGCGTCGGACCTTATGGCCCATGCGACGCACATAGTCCGCTTCCTTTCATTTTCTTAATTAAGTCCGCTTCCTTTTAAACCCTACCACGCTGGCTATGTGGGTCGGACCTTATGGCCCATGCGACACACATAGCCCGCTTCCTTTCATTTCCTTTTAAACCCTACCACGATGAGCAAAGGAGATAAGCACATAGCCAACCATCATTAAGTCCCTCTCTCTTTCTCCTCATCTCTCTCTCTCTTTCTCATACGTACCAGTTACCACTTCTCCTCTTTCTTCATTAACACAGTTCATCAACACACTTCATCAATGCATCAAAAAAAAAAAGGTCGAGAATTGAAGTTCCCCAAATTGAAGTTCGAATTTCCAGAAATTGAAGTCGAGAATTTCCCCAAATCGACTACATCAAGAAAGGTCGAGAAGTTCGAACAAAATGACAGACTATTTGGTGATTTAGATCTAATTTTGTTTTTTTAGGTTTACTTTTTTAATTTCATTTTTTTATTTTTTAATTTTGTACAGATTCTGGTTTAATTTTATGTGGTTCAATCCCTTGGTTTTTTTATTCAGATTTGATTCTTGTATTTCATTCATGTATTTCTGTTTCGTATAATATGAATTTTATTGTTGGGTACACTTTTTAATTTCATTATGTTTTTTATTTCATTCATGTTGGGTTCAATCCCTTGGTGTTTTAAATTTTTTAATTTTATTCCAAGGACTCTCACATGGCTTCCGGTTCCTCCTCAAGGTACTATGCGTTTAACGCTTCTCTCTCTCTCCTCCCTCTCTGTTTTTCTGCTATTTTTCCTCTATGTCTTTCATTTGATTCTCCATTTCTATTTTCACTCGTATTTAATCTAATTTCTATTTTCTTGATTGATTTTTTTCTTCATTTTTTTCGACATTTTGTTGATTGATTATCATCGATCAGATAATTTACGTGAGTTCGATTTTTTTTTCCTGTAAAAATGCGGATCTGATGATGTATTAATGTCGGAACGTAGAGGATCAGATCTATGTGATTATGTGAATTTTTCGTCAATCGAATTATAGATCTGATGTGATTTTGTAACGCTGTCAGTTTCGTGAACAGAAGCCAGTGAGTTATTGGATGTCAGTATGGTGAATTGACTTTCTGTTTTTTTTTAATTGAAAAATGACCAATTTGCGTCGTATGTAACGCTCAATCCGACGCAAATCCTACTTTTTTTTTAATAAAAATGAATCATATGCGTCGCACATACCTCTTAATGCGACGCAAATGACATACGTAGATGTGGTTTTTTTTGGTGCTGGCATACCTCTTAATGCGACGCAAATGACAGACGTAGATGTGGTTTTTTGGTGCTGGCGATGCGTCTTCTGCGTCGGACTTTGCGATTCATCCGACGCAAATAGCTTAAAATCTGCGTCGTGTCCTTGTCCGACGCATATCATGTCTCTCATATCTGCGTCGAGACATGTGCCGTCGGACCAATGTCCGACGCAAATGGTGGTCCCAGGTCCGACGTAAATCAATGATTCTGTACTAGTGATTAGAATTCTAACTTTAAATACGAATCACAAATCTAAACTAATGAGTGAGGTTTATATTATCATCAATAAAATACCCGCTTATGTCATCTACCAAATTCGGCATGATTATTACTAAACTAGCTGGATTATTATTATCATTAATTTAATCATTCAAAAACATTAACACTAATATATTAGAATAGTCGTCATTGAGCTTATGAAATAAATATGAAGTCATTTATATAAACAAAAGTGTTTCTAATTTTCAATTATAAAATTCAGATTATAAGAACTATAGTAGTTAATTAGTTTAACATGACATTCTTAACCTAATCCTTAATACAATATTAGCCCAAACTAGTTAAAGGTTTAAGCTAAACTAAGTGATTTAATTGAATCCAATAAATCAGTCCACTTAAGCCCAATATATCAAACCAACCAAATTAAACTAAGTACCTTAACTAATAAATCAGATTTTAAGCCCACAATTAGTTAACTAAAAAAATCAGTGTTTAAGTCCAACCAAATTCATGCAACAATTAAACTAAATTAGTTTAGTTAATGAAATCAATAAATCAGTTTTAGGCCCAAGCTATAATTAATTAACCAAATAGCTTTAACTAACCTTTAAAGAAATCTGATTTAAGCCCAATGACATGATTAATCCATAAATCAAACTATCATGGTTTAACTTAACAAATCAGATTTGGGCCCAAACTTAAGCTAACTTAACAATAGTGAACTTGGGCTACATTTCTAAAGTTAAAGTTCAGAATTGGGGGGGAAAACTAATTATAAGAGGTAGATTTTACCTCCGCTACGTAAGAGCAGGGACGACACGGGGAGCAGGGCGAGGCGGCGTCCGTCCGGTGGAGTAGGCGGCAGCGCGGGAATTCGGCGGTTTTCTTCGGTATCCGGCGAGTAGGTGGTGAGGCACATCAGCGAACAAGAGCAGCAACAAGCACAACGAAGCAGGGGAGAGCGCGAAGGAGGAAGGGGAGTGTTGGTGGCGCTACGGTGCGGCGCGACCGCGGTGGAGGATTGGCGAGGGTTCCTGGTGTTCGGAGGAGTGGTGGTGCACCGAAGGTGGTGCGCACAGTGGTGGTGGTGTGGTGGTGCCGTGAGAGGAGGAGTGAGAGACATGGGCGGTTTATGGCCCATGCGACGAGGGCAATCGCATAGGGCCCCGGTATTAAAGGAGCCCCGAGTTCTTGTACTTAACTTTGTACTACAAACATATTAGAAGAAAACTAATGTGGAGCAGTTGGTAAGATCATGGGCCCTTTAAACTGGAGGTGCAATGTTCAAATCCTGATGCTTTGGTTTTGTCTATTCTAATCTTTGACAACTCGACACAATCACACAACTAATCTCTGACTTTTTTATCTCCTTCAATGGCACTTTACAAGACATTTAATGCATTGTCTCCTAGTCTCCTTCATGAATTGAATTCTACAACTATTTATTTCGGCATTTCCCTAAGTTCTCTAGATTCATCTTCCCTTCTTCCAAATTCCAAAACTCATATTGTTTACTTCTTTAGTTCTATTTCCCAAAATTTCAGTTTTTTTTTCGGACACACAAGAAAATTCTATATTTATTTACATTGAAAATGTGATTGATGATATTGTTTCAAAACAAACAAGGGAGCAACCCTTTTAAAGTGATTTCATCTTCTTTTTTTCTTTTAGGTTTATGGTGTAATTTACAATTTTTTAATGTAATTTACTGAAGTTTTTGGATAAAAAGTTTGTGTATTCTTTCAAAATATGAGTCAAGGGCCCAAGTTTAAAGAATTTGAGTAGGGCCCTGATAATGGTTGCCCCGGCCCTGGTGAGAGAGATAAAGTTTTTTTGTGATTTTCTTGATGTTGTGGAATGATTTTCTGAGCCCTAATTCACTGAATACTTATAGATGATGTTAAGGGGGCAAAAAAGGAGGTGGTTTGAGTGCTGAGTGGTGGCTTCCACCTTAGGGGCTAGAGTAGGGGACAAGGGAGAGTAGAGGGAAGAATAGGGAGGGCGTGGTCGGTGTTGACCGTGGGTTTACTTTGGGGGGGGTTTAGGGTCTTCCTCTTTATTTTTTTTTAATGTAAGACATTTGAATAAGCCCATTTAACATGAAAAAGTTCCGCAAGCTAAAGTGAATTTCTTTGGGAGCTTCTAATGCTTGCTTATGCGATCATTTCAAGGGAAGCTTTATAAGAAACACTAGTTTTTGGACCCGTGCATAATGCACGGGAAGTTTTTTGTTTAATAAGAATGTTTATATATCAATTATATTGAAAGCATATAAAGAATTATCTATACCAATTATATTGAAAGCATATACTCGATCAAAAAGACGCTTATATACTATCCGAAACTTAGATTCTAACCTCTAAAATTTATTAAGTTAAGAAGCTTTAAAAAGGGTAAATTGAATTACCGAATGATCTTACACATATTTAAACAAAAACAAAACATTAGTGATGCTCTGTACACAAAAGATAAAAAGCGCTCATTTATTTTAATTATAAAGGTGTTTAGAAAATTCATGACGCTCATAGGTTATGGAAGACTTTTTTATATATTATATTAGTAGTAGCATTATTTTTAGGCCAGTTCACTCGTGACTCTAAAAATGGCCACATAAGATCGGCCATGGCCGAAAACTGGTATCGGAAGATACAAATTCACATGCTATAGGGATTGTCCTTGACTTTTATTTATAGTCATTGCAAAATACACGACCAAGGAAAACTACCCATTTTGAAACCCTATAAGAAATTTTGTTCCAGGTGACAGAGTGAGTGTCATACAGGATAATTCGGACAATACATGATCAATTACCATTTTCACTATCTCATGAGTCAGAGAAAAGATAACCTTCTCCTGAAAATACTGAGGTTCCCAGAAATGATTCTTTAGGAATAGATATGTGCTTTTTACTATAGTTGAATAGTAACCATGCGATGCACAGTTTATACAATTCAAATATAAGCTTGTACTGCTCTAAATATTTGAGTGATGATATTTTTGACTCTTGCATTTGAATTTAAATAACTTACATATCATCAAAAAATTAATTGTGATAGAGGTGATGATCAACATTTTACGGTTGTATTTTAATAAACTTGTCGCAACACCATATTTCACATCATTAACTTATGTTGCTAATTAAAATACAAAATTAATCATTACACCGTATTTATTTTCATGTCCGATTGTAAACCCTTAAGGTTGTTTGATAAGAGGTTTTTAGTGCGTCGTTAAGGCACCAAAAATCGCTTTTCAAACAATATCTATAAAACCTAACGAGCAATTACTCAGAACGTAGTAAAGGCAAGTCATGGGTCGATCCACAGGGAAAATGGGATTAATTAAAGTCTAGCAAGTCTAGATTACCTAATTGAAGGGTTTTTGGAGTTTTAAATGATTTTTGTAACAACTAAAGCTAACTATTATCAAAGAACTAGCAAAAAATATGAGATGAAAATATGAATAAGGAAGACACTAGAGTTAAGGTTACTAGTATGGATCAAAGTGGACAACGATTATTAATGCAATTGTGATTCAAAGGCAATGATTACGCAAGGGTTATCTTTCCTCTAAAATACTAGAGTTCTCTCTCGAATGGTCCTCGAGAATGATCGCTTAATCAATCAACTAAATCCTCTCTCGAATGGTCTTTAGTCAATTGATTAAGAGATCCAATGAATACGGAAAATCCCTAATATAGGATCCCCTTTATTTCTACCCAATATCTTGGCCTAGAAATTAAGTTGATTCTTGGGGATGATAAGAGAGTTCATAATTCAATTAAGAACATTTGAAATCAAAATACCAAAGCACAAATGTGATCAATATCTATCCTAAGGCCTCAAAACACCGAGATCAATGCATAAACATCTTTAGATCATCACAATCACGTTAACAATACATTAAACCCTAATCCATACTTTCACCCTAACCCTAGATAGGAAACTACTCACTAATCATGGATTCTAAGCAATAAAACATGAAATCTATAACTAATCTATGGCTAAGCATGATTAAGAGAATAATAATTCTAATAAAAATAAGCAATTAAGAAACTACAATATATGAGATCTAATGATAGGAAGAACAAATAATAACAATGAAAAGAGAGAATAAAAACTAAAACTTTGAAATTAAATCGAATAAAAGTACCTTCAATGTTGTAGAAATCACAAACTATAATCTACGAATCTCAAATCTAAGAACAAGCCAATGTTTTTCTCTCTAATATCCACCCTCACAATCCTCTCTAAAACATAGAATAAAGCATAATCCAAAAATAATAACATTCTATTGTTTTTAATAGGCACGAGCCTTACAATTTTCTGATGGAACTAGGTTGTGCGGGCGCACCACTGAAGTGGTGCGGGCGCACCAAGGCTACTGATGTAGGTGGCCAAACTTCTTAGTAATGGTGCGGGCGCACCATGAAGTTGGTGCGGGCGCACCTAAGAGTTGGTGCGGGCGCACCTAGCTGACTGACAACAAGAGTGCTGAATCTGTGGGGCGGTGCGGGCGCACCAATGTGTGCGGGCACTTCTAAGGGAGTGCGGACACACTATAGTTCTCAGCTCACGCTTCCTTGCTTCCATTTTCGAGCGTGCAAACTCCTCGAAACTCCCGCCTATTACCGTATCTCCCAACTCTCGACCTTAGAAAAGGTCATACCTGCAATCAAAGCACGGGAAAACATGGTGAAAGCAAATGTACTAGAAATCCAGTCAAAATTGACCGAAAATCTAGCAAAATGTCACTGTGATCAACAATGATCAAGTGAAAGAAATAGAGAGGGAAATGAGGAAGAAAGAGGGAAGAAAAGGGTATAAAGAGGATCAAACTAAACCAAAAGGAGATCATAAAATGTGTTAGACATGCACTTATCAAACTCCCCCAAGCTTAGCATTTTGCTTGTCCTCAAGTGAACCAAGAATGAGAAAGCAGAAAGAGAATAGGTGAAACAAAGGAAAAAGAAAAAACCATGCAACAAACTAACCTAAATGCTCTATACGCAAAGCTACAAACATGACATGCATGCTAAATGGGCTCATAATAAGATTTAGGAGACCAACCAAACACAAGAGGGAAGATGATTAGGAAGCACAAGAGTGACTTAAGGGATCCAATCCACTGATCAACCGAGTCTCCTTGAAAATTAAGCTTTCTAAGAGTGAATTCTCACTCCTCTCCACTTCCAAGTCCCGAGTTTGAATCCCCCCTAGGGATGCTCAACCATAATAGCTCGCCTCTACCACATTTTGATGACCCTCATCATGACTTGTACAAAATCTCACCCGCCACTATTAATTGACCAAGTCCAATCTAGAAGTCAAAAGGGACTTTATTGAGGTTGTAACGGGGCTAGGTTAAAGGTGTGGATAACAATTTTGAAATATGGTGCAAAAAGGGTAAACTGAAGTACACACTAGGGGGTAAAAACTCCCCTAAGCTAGTCCAAACACCAACTCAAATCGAAATCTCACATAACTTTGATTCTCACTTTTGATTTTTACTTTTTGGAACATTGATTTTCACTTTTTGAACACATTTTTTTATTTATCTCAACAATTTGCTCATTCTTTCTTTTCAATAGAAACTCAAATGAAGCACTAAGAGCATTCGTTCTTTTTTTTTTCTTTCCTTTCTCACAATTTTCCTCAACTTTTTCAATTATACACGCACGTTAATTTACTTTCAACCAAAGACTTAGTATCAAAGCAACTCAACTCAACACAAACTAGACATGTACTCCACTATGGGGAAAGTTTGGCCATGACTTATTATGAGGGTTAAGCAAAAATAGGATAGAAAGGCTCAAATGGGTTGAGAAGTGGATAATTATGCAGGTATAAAAGCTTTTTGGCTTTTGAGCTCCTATTTCTAGCAAAAAGAAACGGCCTAAATCATTCTTCTATAGGCTCGGTCTTATGCAATCTTGGGGAGCTAAAATGCAAGTCACAAGTTAGGCGATCAAAAGTGAGGGTTGTAAATGAGTCTTACAAGGTTCTTGGCCCTCCTTCGGAGTTCACCGCAGAAGGGACAAGGCAATCCAATTAACCAACTCGCCTAGTTTCAAAAAGACTCTACCGAAAGTTACCGATCTCAAAGATCACCTAAAGTCACAACGAGGCTTCCAAAATCATCAAGTCAAATGCAAAGAAGGTCTTCCAATCAAGTTATGAACACTCTTAGCCACAAATCATACATGGAACTAAGCTTCCCTAAATGCAGAAAAAGGAAAAATAAATTTTTTATTTATTTTTTTTTATTAGGATGAAACAGGGGTGGGGGGAAAAAACAAGTAGAATAACCAGTCACCAATCCGAACCCACAACCAATAGAACCCCACCTAAATAACCACCTAGGACCCCAAACTCCCAAAAACATAAGCATGCATGCATAGGCCCCCAAGCTTAAGCGAAACTCCGTGCTCGGAGTTGCGCAAGGAGGGAGGGGGAGGGGGGTCAAAAAGAGCACCTAAGAGTTCCCATCATTGCCCCCATCGGGAGGGGGGTTAGAAGGGAAAAACGCACCTGAATACCCATCTGAAAAGTAAGACGGATAGTGGGGGAAGGGGCGGAAAGGTGCCTCCTCAAATGGCCCGGTACTAGGGTCGAAGGCAGGAGGGTAGTAGGGGTGGTTAGGGAATGGAGGCTCATGTCCGGAGCGGACATTGGCGAGATGAGTTCGCCAAGCCACCCTAGACACATAGTCAAGGTCGGTGCGGATACCGTCAAGAGTAGCAGTAACCGCACGGTGATTGGCAACTTGAGTGGCCAGCATCTGGGCTATGGCCGCCATGATGGAGGCCATATCAAAGGACTGGGAGGAAGAGGCTTCGGCCCCCTCACTCATGGGAATGCGGTGGACGGGCCTCGGAACCCTCGGTACCTTATCCATAGTGTTGTACTGAAGGTAGGTCATATCAGAGCAATGAACTGGGTCAATAGGGGAAGGGGGAACCCACCATGGGTTATCACAGTCAGCGGGTGATTCCAAATGAACTCAGTGTCCATATAATAGTAGGGTCTCCCTCCCACAAGCCAAATGCAACTGGTCTTCATAAAACCACGCGGAAATTTCATCTGCCGAAGGGCCGCACTATCCAATAAGTTGGACTGACCAACAGTAGGCACACTTTCTTCTACGCGGGCCAGGTCATCGTCCAACGAGAGGTAATACGCTAGCCGGGTGATCATTCCACCACAAATGATCTCCCCGGTTACCGTAGTACCCCCCCTAATCTCTTGCAATCGATTAAGGAAGATAGCTGTAAAATTTATTCGGGCTCCACGACAGGCCCCATCAGTGGCCAATCAGAGAACCAATAGCTCTTCCTTTCTCAATTGCCCGACTTCTTGCTTAGGAAAGAAGGTATAAACCAACATCCTATGGAAGTAGCGGAGAGCAGGATGGATAATCTCATAAGCTTTGGATAAGTTCGTCTGAAATTGAGTGGTGCCATCAATGATTTTGGCCCACCACTCTTGTTCATTGTACCCCTCCCAAATTGTTGCTGAGGGGGCATCACATGGGGCACTAGAGTCCGTCCCAAATGTGTCACATACCTCGTCAAAAGACAGTGTTCTGACTTGATTAAAAATACGAGCTTGGATAGTCAGAGCACCGGATTCCGGCTCCTGACTTATGTTCAACGAACTCAAGAACTCAAGAGTTAGTTGGTCATAAGTAGGTTCCCGGACTGGAAGGAAGTTCGACAACCCTAGATTTCCTGACATCTCCCTTACTATCGTGTCGATATTAAGGTGCTTGCAGGTATCAGAGTCATAGAACTTCGTGGGACGCAGAGTTCGGTTCGAAAGTTGTGCAAAAATCTGACGGTGTGCAGCATTCGGGAATTTGAGAGGGTAGATGGGAAGGGGATTAGAGCTAGAAGAGGGTCCCTGCGAGGAGGACCCTGTTTTAGCTCTCTTAGCCCGGGAGGATGATCCTTCACCACCTTTTTTCCATGGTGGTGTTTAAAAATAATTTGAGAAATATTTTCTTTCAAACGGGGGAAAAACAAAGGGCGGGGCCGTGTCAATGGGACTCTTCAATACCTTTGGTCAAACAAATCACCACACTAATAACACACAAAAGACCTAAAAAGAAAAAATCTACCAGCACATAAATCCCACAATCAATAGCAACGAAGTTGCTAACAAGCAAGAACTTGATTCTACTCCGAAAACTCAATCAAACTCGCAAAATTCTTCAACTCACACAATCAACAATCCAACAACATGTTTATCAATACTTTCTCATCAAATCACTTCAAACTATTCAATTTAGTTCACAAAAATCTCATAGACTATGAAATTTCCACAAAGAAAATACAATTAAACTAGTTCATCACAACACCAATCACAAATTTGGGCAAAATTCATGAACAAACCAAAGCTAGAAGAAAAACAAGCATGCAATTAAAAAGAAAACAAACTTGTAGTCCAAATAACAAGATTATAAATGAAAAACAAGAATTTAGAAAGAGATTACCAACTTGGAGATGAAAATCCACAATTTTGAAAACCTAGAAATCCAAATCATGCATAAACCCCCCAAATTGATGCACTTGAATGTTGTAGAGAGAAAGAAGATGATTTTTCCGGTGAGAGGACGGTCGGAGGTCGCCGAAAAGTCGCGGTGGTCGCTGGATCTAGAGAGGTTGAAGTGAGAGAAAGTGCATGAGGGAGAGAGGGAGTTCGAAAATATGAGAGAAAGTGAGCTTGTGAGTGCCGAAAAATAGAACAACGTTCGTGTTTTAAGTACTGTCGGGGTTTGGTGCGGGCGCACCTCATAAGAGGTGCGGGCACACCAAACTTCCTGCCTGCTGCAGAAGTTTGCGGGGAAATTGGTGCGGGCGCACCTCTATGTGGTGCGGGCGCACCGTTCAAAATTTCTGAAATTTTTTTTTGAACGGTGCGGGCGCACCTCATAGGAGGTGCGAGTGCACCAAAGTTTCTGTTTTTGTTCACCCACTGCAGACAGAGTGGTAGGGGCGCACCTCTCAGTAGTGCGGGCGCACCATTCAAAATTTCTCGAAATTTTTTTCGAATGGTGCGGGCGCACCATTTCTTCTGCCAAAAGAAGACGAAATTGGTCTGTTTAGTGCGGGCGCACCTCAAAGGGGTGTGGGCGCACCAAACAGACTGCCAGGAAATTCTTTTCTCATGGTTAGCTGTGAAAACACAAACTCATATCCTCTTAAGCTCGATTTAGCTCTCATGGCTAGCTGGTAAAACATAAATCTAGACTAAAAATGAAAATAGAAAAAGGAAAAGAAAAGAGAAACGGGTTGCCTCCCGTGTAGCGCTTGTTTTAAGTCATTAGCTTGACTAAAAGGATATGCTCTTCAAGGGGTGCGCTCGGGTGAGCGAAGGATCAAGCAACCAACAGAACCGATGGCTTGATTATCGTGGTAGATCTTCAGTCTTTGACCGTTCACCAAAAACGGACCATTCTCGCCAAAATCTCATAGGCTCCATAAGGTGTAGTCTTCAACACTTGGAAGGACCCCGACCACTTGGACTTTAATTTTCCGGGGAAGAGCTTTAGCCTTGAGTTAAACAATAAGACTTTGTCTCCAACCCGGAAGTCCCTTTGTTGAATCTGGTGATCGTGCCATTTCTTTGTTTGCTCCTTGTACAATCTCGAGCTCTCATATGCATCAAACCGGAGTTCCTCAAGCTCAACTAGCTTTCCTTTTCGGGCATCTCCCGCCAAGTGAAGATCCATGTTGAGCTATTTGATTTCCCACCAAATTTTGTGCTCGAGTTCAACCGGCAAATGACAAGCTTTGCCATACACGAGGCGATATGGAGTGGTACCTATATGCGTCTTGAAAGCCGTGCGAAGAGCCCAAAGAGCATCATCAAGCTTCAACGACCAATCCTTCCTTGTCTTATTCACCACTCTCTCAAGGATATTCTTCACTTCTCGGTTGGAGACTTCAACTTGGCCTTGAGTTTGGGGATGATATGGAAGTCCGAATTTGTGATTCACCCCGTACTTCTTTAAAAGTGCCTTCAATTGCTTCTTGGCGAAGTGTGAACCGCCATTACTTATCAATACTCGGGGCACTCCAAACCTTGGGAAAATGATCTTCTTAAGGAGTTTGGTTACAACCTTGTGATCATTTGTAGGGGAGGCAATGGCTTCAACCCACTTAATTACGTAGTCAACCGCAACAAGGATGTACATGTTGTCCAAAGAAGGGACAAAAGAGCCCATAAAGTCGACTCCCCATACATCTAAGGGATCAACCTCTATAATGTTTTGTTGAGGCATCTCATGTCTTTTCGTGATGCCACCACTCCTTTGACATCTATCACAGCTCAAAACAAACTCACGAATATCTTTTTGCAATGAAGGATAAAACATACCACATTGGAGCACCTTCGCAATAGTTTTACTTGCTCCACCATGCCCTCCACATGCCAAGGTATGATAATGGTTCAACACCGATGTGATCTCATGATTGGGCACACATCTTCTAAACACACCATCGGCGCACTTCTTAAACAAGAGAGGGTCATCCCAATAGAACCTCGAAGCTTCCTTGAAAAATCGCTTCCTTTGTTGAGAATTGAAACCATGAGGTTCAATCCCACAAGCCAAGTAGTTCGCATAGTCTGCGAACCATGGAACCTCATTATTCAGAATGGCGAATAATGCTTCTTCTCTCAAATCTTCTTCAATAAGGGTCTCGTCAGGATCCAAGACCTTCTCATCAAGAGGGAGACGAGAAAGATGATCAGCTACCACATTCTTCATCCCCTTTTTCTCCTTCATCTCAAAATCAAACTCTTGAAGAAGCAGCACCCACCTAATGAGCCGAGGCTTTACATCTTTCTTACTCATTAAATAACGGACCGCAGAATGATCCGTATACACAATAGCCCTATTGCAGGTCAAGTAGGACCGGAATTTGTCAAATGCAAAGACTACGGCCAACATCTCCTTCTCCGTAGTTGCATAATTCCGTTGAGCATCATCCAAGGTCCTACTTGCATAGGCTATCACATGTAGCCTTCTTTCCTTGCGTTGCCCAAGAACAACGCCCACTGCAAAATCACTAGCATCGCACATCAGTTCAAAAGGCAAGCTCCAATCCGGAGCTTGCACAATGGGGGCAGAAGTGAGGGCCTTTTTCAAAGTTTCAAAAGCCTTAATACAAGACTCATCAAACTCAAATGTACATCCTTTTGAAGTAGATTCGTCAATGGTTTGGGTATTTGAGAAAAATCCTTGATGAAACGCCGGTAAAAACCCGCATGTCCAGGGAAAGCACGAACTCCCGTCACCGAATTTGGTGGCGGAAGCTTCTTAATAACCGAAACCTTTGACGGATCCACTTCAATGCCCTTCTTTGACACTTTATGCCCAAGGACAATGCCTTCCTCAACCATAAAGTGACATTTCTCCTAATTCAGGACGAGGTTCGTCTCTTGACACCTTTTCAATACACACTCAAGATTAACTAGACATGTGTCAAAAGATGAACCACACACACTATAATCGTCCATGAACACCTCAATGGAATCCTCTAGCATGTCAGAAAAGATTGCCGTCATACACCTTTGGAAAGTAGATGGGGCATTACACAAACCAAAGGGCATCCTTCGATATGCGAATGTCCCATACGGACAAGTAAATGTGGTTTTCTCTTGGTCATCCGGATGAATAGGGATTTGAAAGAATCCGGAATAACCATCGAGAAAACAAAAGTGTGAATGACGAGCAAGCCTCTCCAACATTTGGTCAATGAAGGGGAGACAACAAAAATGAAGGCATTATAGAAATGTAGCTTGGCAACAGATTTTTGAAATGTTGATAAGTAGCAACAAATAATAATTTTTTTATTGCCTGTTATAAAAGTAGCGCTTTTTTAATCAAATGATGGCAACGAAGTTTTAATTTGTTTCTATTAGAGACCAAGTGTCTCACTATTTGTTGTTAGATGGCATCAAATTTTTAATTTGTTGCCATTTTATTGCAACGAATACTTGTTTTGTTGACACTCGAAACAAGTCATTTTACTATTTGTTGTTAGATGACATCATATTTTTAATTGGTTTCTATTTGGAAACAAACTATGGTAACAAATATTTAAGTAGTTGCCATAAGAAACAAGTAATTATATTATTTGTTGTTAAAATAGGAACAGATATCCTCAAATTAGTTTTAGCAACAAACTCTGACAACTAAATTTTAATGTGTTGCTTTTGGCAACAAGTAGTCTTACTAGCTGTTGCGAAAATGGCATCCGATTTTTTCAATTTGAGGCGTCTATAAACAAATTGTGTTACGGTTCGTCACTAAATACAATAAACATCTTGTATTACCAAAAAAATTGAAAAATAAAATAAATTTGTTGGATTAGTTTTAGCAACAAACTATGGCAATCCATATTTGGTTTGTTTACATTAGAAATTAGTCATTTTACTATTTGTTGCTACATAATATCATATTTTTGATTTGTTGCTCTTTAGAAATAAACTATGGCAACAAATTATAATTTGTTGCCACTGGAAACAAGTAATATTACTGTTAGTTGCTAGAAGACATCATAGTTTCAATTTGTTGTCGGAATTGAACCATGATCTTATCCTGCTCACCTTATTTCCACTTATTTCAAACAAATAAGTTCACATAAGTGTTTGGAAAACTAAATGCTAATTGCTACCCAAGTACATATACAAGATGAATAAGTTATGATAACTTCTAATAAGGCAATGTTTTGTTCAACTTATTTTAACTTAAATCAGAAAAAAAAATTACGATAAGTATAGATTAGTTTCAATAATTTCAAATAAGTTTTAGTAAGTTCTGATAAATTGAAATAAGTTAATTCTAATAAATCATAACACCTAACAAAATTAGCTTTAATAAGATTCAAATAATTTCAGATAAGTTCTAATTAAGTTTAAATGAATTTAGATACGTAAAGATAAATTAAGATAATTTCAATTAAGTATAAGCTGAATAGAACAGTCCTTAAGTCCATTTAAGTTTAGATAATTTTCAACTAAGTGAAAATCAGATTAATAGAATTGACACGTACACCATTATGATATTATAAACTTCTCCAAACGTACAACTTATCCCAATTTGACGTTCACTTACTTTTCACAAAATAAATGAAAATAAGGGGAGCATGACATGACCTACATAAATTATAGTAACCATATGCAAGATATTACTATCATTCAGGGTCAAAAGGACATGACTCCTTTACAAATCGAGTAATCTTAACTAATGAAATCCATTTATCTCGAACATAGAATTCTGAACCACGATTATTGGTAAAACTTGATACTATAGGTCTTTTGAATTGATTATATGTTATAGTGATATGAAAACTTATTTTAATTATATTTGAAGTTAAATAGCTCCTATTAGTTGTATGAAATTATTTGTTTTTAATGATTAAATTGAGTTTTTTTTTAACACTAATATCTAGTGATGGCAAACTGAGTATACTAGTTATAACTTATAGTGATTAATAATATTAGTTTCTAGAGGTGGAGAGAACATGGTATTAGTAAGGTTGACAAAGCAAATTGAGGAAAAAAAGTTATTTTTTACTTTTTAATGCTTAGTTAAGGGTGAATTGTGATGTTAATTAATTATTGAATTAACGTTTATTATCTTTTGGTATTTTGACAATTTAATAGTTTGGTAATTGCAAAACTAATTTGAAGAAACTTTAACTCATGCTTGTTTACTTTAGGTAGGTAAAATGAAAGATCTTACTGAACTGACTCCTCTCGCAGATATAACTAGCCAGCATTGTAGGTGAAACTCGTTGGGAGGGAGAGGGAATGGTAAGGGAAACATCACTCCCAAGGAGTTCCCTAGTGGGGTTAAAGTGTATATATTCTTTTGTTATCTGTTATCAAGTTACCATATATATATATATATATATATATATGAAGCATAAACAAGTAACAAAATAAATATCTATAAACTGTTAACAATTCTGCATGAACTTAGAACAATTACATGTAAATTGAATTTGGCAAAAACTTGTCTTAGTTACATACTGAGATGGTCTCACCTAAATCTTTTCGATTTTGTATTCAATATTATGCAGATAGAAATATACACAAACAACAAATACAGTTGAAGGGAAAAAATGACAACAGTAAAAAAACCCAAAATTAGGCCCTATTCTATTCATCACCTTATTTTCAGTTCTTATAAGAAAGAATAAGTTTGGTTAAGTTTAAATTAGTTAATGCAGGTTCAGATAAGATCTAATAAGGACTAATAATGTCTAATAAATTAAGTTCAACAAAAATAAACATAAATAAGGTTTGAGTACCAATTTATTAAATACAATCTAATAAGTAAAGATAAGTTTAGAATAGTTTTGATAAGTTCAGGTAAGCAAAAATAAGTTGAAAAACAAGGTCTTAGAGTATTTAATTTTTGTATTGTAGAAAATAATATAATATTCTACGAGTGTGCACATTATATTCACTTTATTTTTGTTCATTTTAAGTTAAATGAAGTTACCATAACTTAGTATTACTTAGGTTCTGTTCTTTTGAACTGAACTGAACTTAATTTGTCTGAATTGGACTGAACTTAATTTGTCTGAATTGAACTGAATTAAATTGAAGTGAATTAAAACTGTGATAGGAAACTAACTGAACTGATCAACTGAATTTTCCTGAAGAGAACTGAATTTGTTTGAACTAAACTAAACTGAACTGTTGAATTTTCATTAATTCAGTCTAAAAGAATAAAGCCTTAATCTAGTTATGAAATACATCAAGGCAATTGAAACCTCATTTCTCATTAAATTAACAAATTTCAAGTTAAAATATAATTGACACATGAAAATCCCCTATGAAAATCCCCAAGGAAATTCCCAAGTATTTTGAAGAAAATGATAAAATATCAAGCAAACATTGTGTCTATCCTCTTTGGACTTTTATCTAATTTTCCTAGTACCAAAAAAGAGGCGGAAATACTCATTCAAAAAAAAAGAGGCGGAAGTTTGTATCAAAATTCCCGCGTTCATGGTTGCTGAGAAAATATAGAAGAAAACATTCAAATGCCCTCAACTCTTTCCCTAAAAAAAATGCCCTCAACTCTCTCAACTGATCTTCAAGCAGTCACCACTTCTTCAAATGCCTCCCCTTCGTGTTCTCATCACTTGCCTGCGAAATGGCTATCTTTTCGTCAATAGCAATTCTTCTTGTCAATTGCACTAGTTCGTCTCTTTACTCTGCAATTTTTTTGTCTTTTATTGATTAAGAGGTGGTTCCTACAAAATATCTGAATTGGTGTTTGTTCATGGCATATCACTGTGGTGGACGAGTCTCTCTGGTCGAAACTCTGCATCTCATACTTGGAAATTGAAATCTAACTTGCCAATGCAAGGTCATTATGCTTCCGTTGTCTCTCTTCCTGTTCATCTTAATTTGATTTATGATTTCTATATTTGATCTTGTCAATTGAATTGGGTATGCACTAGATTTTATTTGTTGGTCTTTTTTTTTGTGCTTTGGAGTATCAACTGTATATAAAGAAAATTGGACCTTGGTTTTGAAGGTTGGGATGCTAACTCAATTGAAGGGTTTAAAAGAAAACTGACAATTTCATGACTATCTTAATGGAAGACTAAATTCCAATTATGCATTTTGGCGATCTTGTCAATTTAATTGGTGTTTGTTCACGGGATAGTTGTTTTAGTTGATTAAAAAATATTTTAAAAAAAAAAAGAAGGAAAGGAAGTAGAGCTAAAAATAAGTGATAGAGACTTAAACATTTACTTGCTCTGGAGATTCTTCACTTTACGAGAGGCTCTAATTATTTGTATTCAAGAGATGCTGACTCTTGTGAAGTGCGAAAAGCTTTAGGAGCCTTGCCTCTGTACCTGCAGGCTGCGATCGATTGCTTAAGCCTGCCAGTGCATGTTGCAGCTGTGGTTGACTTATTATCTATGTTCCATATGAATTTTTTGAGGTTAATATGTTACTTGAGAAGGGTAGTTAAAGTATCAGTGAGAGATTTTTCCTTGTTTTTGCCATGTGTACATTTCATCTTTTGCTTTAGTCTAAAGTTGTTCATTCATAATAAGCATTATTTTGGATGAAGTGATGCTGAATACTATTTACTCATATTATGTTTCAAAACTTTTCCAAAAAAGAGAGTTAGTTCCTAGCATGGATATAGCTGGTGCACTATGTGAAAAAATTGTGAGAGACTTGTGAATTAATTTGCAGTTCATAATATACTTATTTGTTGGCTAAGTCGGAGATTTTTAGCTGACAATGTATATTTGACTGGTGCGTGATGCAAAAAAAAAACCACATGACAAAATAGATTAATTTACTTATTTGTTGGCTAAATCAGGGATTTTCAGTTCATAATCTACTTATTTGTTGGCTAGGCGTTTTTAGTGTATTTTTACTATAACATGATGGCTAGTAATGATACAAAATAGAAAAATTAAAACCACATGACAAGATTTTTGCCATATTGGGAACTATTAAGTCTTTTGAGGGTTATATGGGTATCTTGTGGCAGGTGGGATGCTAAGCAGGTGGAAATGTGGAATCCATCAGTTCTTTACCCTCTGTCCTCTGACTTGCTAGGATGAGATAAAAATATTTGAGATTATCATTTTGTTGAATTATTATGCCTACTCTTCTCTTGTTTATTTATACAGTAGACAATATCTATAGCTGCATCAATGAACTAGGTAATATTTTTGGTCGAATTGTTGGATGAAAAATAATCATAGGTCCATGAATTGGATGAGCTATTTGAGATCCTGTTTATTGTTCAATTAAACTATTTGGTGTGTCATGTTGTATATATATTTAGTTGTGTGTCCATTGTTTTAGTATGAGGATTGCAACTTGCGAGTATCATAGATAAAGCCAAAACAAGTAGGAGAACCATATGGTATGATTTAATTTGAATGATGATTAATTAGCCATATAGAGTATAAGGAGTTAATAAATAATAACATTCTTGTGTTGGTGCAACTGCAGGTGGAAAACGCCTTGTTCCAGTTGGTCTTGGTGATGTTGATCAGTGCATCGAAGATGATTTTACAGCTTGGTACTGTTCTAGTTATCACTTCTGTTTGTAATAAATGAAGTTGTAATACGCTGTAAATTAAAGAATACTTAGATACTGTTCTTGTAAATTGTTTGTAACTGTCATTTTTTGTAGTTTCTCATGTATTTATTGACATGACTATTAGAAATGAAACTTATTTATATATTTAATCATTTGTCCATCAACTAAAAATGAAAAAAAAAATTAGGCCAAAAAATGCTCCAGTCTTTGGAGCATTTGAGCAACTTGCTAAAAAATGGAGCATTTGACTTACCAAATGCTTCGGTAATACTCGTGTTGCAATTGCTCTGGGTCCAAACCTCAACATTTACCGACAAATAAACCGGAGTATAAGCACTTTTTTCCAAACAAAAAAAGGCAGTTAATTTTAAAGAAAAGAAAGAAAGAAAAGCAATGCTTTACGATAATATAATTTTAGAAACCAAATCTATAATTCGTTGCCACTTTCAGCAACAACCGTCGATAATATCAGTTGCTAGAGTTGGCAACAGATGGACACAACAAAGCAACCAATTCAATGTGGCAAACATATTTGAATTGATGCAAGATGGCAACGAAATTGCTTTGAATTTAGTAGCAAAATTCATATGGAAACAAGCCTTTTAAAAACTACAATTTTTTGTTTCTAATTTGTTGCTAACTCTAGTTAGCAACAAATTTCTTACAATTAGCAACAAATTTTGACTGTTGCTAAATTGAGTTATTTTTGTAAATGGTCCTTGCGGGTGGATTTGTTTAACTTCCTATAATCAATACAAACCCTCCACTCGGTAATAGTTCTAGTAGAAATAGTTTCTCCTTTCTCATTCTCAATAATAGTCATGCCTCCTTTTTTAGGAACCACGTGAATCGGGCTCACCCACTTGCTATCGGAGATAGCGTAGATGATTCCCGCGTCACGTAATTTCATGATCTCTTTTTTCACAACCTCTTTGAGATTGGGATTGAGCCTTCTCTGATGCTCGATGGATGAGGCATTACTATCAATGAGATGGATACGATGCATAGCAAGAGAAGGGCTTATCCCCTTAAGGTCATCAATCGAGTACCCAAGGAGATCTTTATATTTTTGTAGTATCTCAATCAATTTTGATATAGAGATGTCATCAAGACTCGAATTGACAATAACTGGATAAGTGCATGCATCATCAAGAAAACATATTTAAGGGAAGAGGGAAGGGGTTTGAACTCTACCTTGGGAGGAGGCTTAGAACACTCCTCTTTGTCAATAGATGTAGCTAGAACCTCAAATGTTTCATCTTGTGTCTCCTCAATGGTAGTGTCAAGAAACATCGAGAATTCCTTCACCTCTTCCATGTCCAAGCTCGGGGCTTCGGTAAGAGAAGCATACAACTCATCCCCGGTGTGAACCACACTCGCAACATCCTCTATCTCATTCTCCACTAAACTGACCCGACAAATTCTCTCTATCATAGGCCTCTTCAAAGTCTTAGAGAACTCAAATACAACCCGCTCATTGGCTACATCAACCGTGATTGTATCATTTTTGCAATTGATCACGGCACCCAATGTCTTTAGAGCCTCTCTTCCAAGAATAAGAGGAGTCTCCGGATCTTCCTCCATATCCATTACCACAAAATCACAAGGCACAAACACATGCCCAACTTGGATTGGCACATCCTCCAACTCACCATGGGGGACTCTCACAATGCGGTCCGCCAATTGAATCGTTTTCCGAGTTGGATGAAGAGGAAAGTTAAGGTGCTTAGCAATAGACAGTGGCATCAAACTCACACTCGCTCCTAAATCGGCCAATGCACCCTTGGGCTCTAGATCACCTATCTTCACCGGCAAGGTGAAACTCTCGGGGTCCCTTTACTTCTTGGGCATAACACGTTGCACAAGAGCACTCACTTGGTAGGGCAAAGTGATGAGCTCATCTTCAAGCTTCCGTTTGTTGGAGAGGATCTCCTTCAAAAATTTAGCATAGGCCGACATTTGAGACATAGCCTCAAGGAATGGAATGTTGATTTGAAGGCTCTCCATCACATTGAGGAATTTTGTGAACTTGTCACTCAATTTTCTCTCCACTAACCGTTGAGGATAGGGAACCGGAGGCACATAAGTCTTAGTTGGTGGAGATGATGGCGTTGGAGCTTTATCCCCAACATGGACTTGTGGCTCATCTCTTTCCACATTCTCTCCTTGTGGCTCATCTCTTTCCACATTCTCTCCTTTATCACCCTCTTCAACTTCAACTTCTTTCTCAACAACCTCAACTTCTTCTTCCTTCTTTACCTCCTCAGTAGGCATCTTGGGACCCTCATAACTTGTTCCCGACCTCAAATGGATGGCTTTGGCTTGGTGGAGGCTGGGGTTAGGAATGGGTTGGCCCGGAAGTTGATTTGTGGGAGTAGAGGGGTTTTTCTTGGCTACTTGGGCAATTTGGGTTTCAAGCATTTTGTTATGGGCTTGTAGCTCTTGAAACCTTTGCTCATTGTTTTGGAGAATTTGGTTCATGGATTGGAGTTGTTGGAGAATTTGGAGAGAGGTTGGATCGGGAGATGGAGTGGGTTCGGGATTTTGTTTGGGGAATGGAGGATTAGAGGGAGGTTTTTGGGTATTGGCTCTTTGATGTGGAGCTTGGTAGACATTAGACCCTTGTGAGGATGAACCACCTTGATTATAGTTTTGGTTATACCCTTGCACATACCCTTGGTGTTGAGCTTGGTTTTACCCTTGTTGAGGTTGATTCCATCCTTGTTGAGGTTGGTTGAAGCCTTGATTGTAGTTTTGTTGGGGTTGTTTCCAACCTCCTTGTTGATTGCTTCTATACCCTTGGTTTCCTTGGTAACCATCTCCTCTTGAGTTTATTGCCGCCACATGCTCCGAATTTGTACCTCCACAATAAGAAGTAACATGATTAGTACCTCCACAAATATCACAAGAAAAAGAATTTACGTGTGATGGATTAGATGATGCGAGGTTGATCTTGGAGAGCTTCTTGTCAAGTTGATCCATCTTAGCTTGAATTTGATCCATGGGATCCAATTCAAACTTCCCACTCTTCTTAGGATGAGCACCTCTTCGTCGTCCACCCCATGAATAGTTCTTAATTACTTCCTCAATTGTGGACTCAAGTTGATCTTGCGGGATCTTAGAAAGTTGACCTCCCGCTCCAGCATCAAGGTTGGCACGTGATATAGGATCAAGACCATCATAGAAGAATCGCATGAGGAGATTTTTGGTGAACTCATGGTGAGGGCATGAACGGATCATCTCCATGAACCGCTCCCAAACTTCCGCAAGTGTCTCATCGTTCTCTTGCTCAAATGAGGAGATCTTCCTCCTTATGTCTGCTGTCTTCCACTCTGGGAAGTATTTCTTCAGAAAGGCCATTGTGACTTTCTCCCAAGTAGTGAGGGAGTTAGCAGGTAAGCTCTTGAGCCATGATTTTGCTTTTGCGGTAAGAGAAGACCGGAACAGATGCATCTTGATGTAGTCTGGAGAGACATCATTTGTGGTTATCGTGGCACAGATCTCAAGAAACCTGTCAAGATGGTCAAGATGATCTTCATCCGACCCTCCAAAAAATTATTCTGCCTTCACCATCCGAGTGAATTGAGGATGAATGCTGAAATTTATAGTAGTGGTGGGGAGTCGAATACCACCTTGAAGAACATAGGAACCTGGATTTCCGAAATCCCTAAAGAGTTATCACTAGTGGAAAAAGTGCTATATGTCACAACACAACCGCTGCGGTTCCTAAAAGAACCGAAGCCGTAAATCCTCGAAATTTTAGGTGGGAAACTTGAGAACACAAACCGCTGCGGTTCTTAGAGAACCGCAGCGGTTAATCTTCTTTTTTTTTTTGGTCTAACACTCACTCATGGTATGAGCATTGAGCCCACGAAATTGAGCGCTGAATTGAGGCCCAACTCATTTCCCTCTTTCAATTAGTCTGACTTCTCTGATCTCTCCACGCCTTCTCTCTAACTCCTCTGGTCTCCTTCACGCATCTCTCTCCTTCAAGCATCTCTCTCCTCTTCAACCTCCTCTAATACCTTCTCTCTCGGCTTCTCTTCAATGCCATTTCACCAGGTTACCTAAATTCACAATTTTTCTGTCGTTTGGCTTTGTTCTCCGTCGAAAATGGGATTCAAACCTACTTTGTTGTAAAAAAAAGCCTAATTTGGTGTTGGTAGGTTTCGTACTTGATTTCGACGACTCGAAACCCTAATTTCGTGTTCGGTCGATTTCTAGGGCTTTTTTATGCTGATTTGGTTCGTGATTTGGAAAATTAGGGTTTATTATTTGAAGTGGCTTTTTGGTTTGATTTGTTGATTCAGGTGATTGTGTTTGCTTTTATGTGATTTTTGTTTGAGAATTATGAAGCTTTTTCTTGAGTGATGAGTGCTGATTTTTGGATGAAAATGGCGATTTTGGGGGCCGGCAATTGCGTAAATTAATAGCTGGTAAATGGTGGAGGCAAGATGCTTGCTGATAGTTTGGAGAAATGCAAAGGTATCACGCCGCTAGCCGCACTAGTTCTCAATAATAACACTTATCTTGGTGGCATTTCCAATAAAGATACTACTTGCCCGAAGCAACAGGGATTCGTCGTCTTTGTCTCGCTAACTTCTCCTTGAACTCTAGGTATATCGTGCTTTCTCGCTTTATATTATCGCTCATCAATTACTTACTGCTTTCTAGAGTTATTATCAATGCGTGATTATGGAAAGCGTAAACCTTTTCTTGTCATATTTCTAATTAGAGATCAACGAACTTGAATTCTCGAACGTCACATGTTTGTAAATTTTTTTTTAATAGCATTGATCCTACTAGAATTATAGTTTGAGATTAAATAGAGTTTTTATGCACTTGAAATTGGATTTTAGAGGATGCTTAAATTCTCATGGTTTTAGTTCTATCTAGATATTACTGAACCTGTTTGATTTTGAGGTCCGGAAACGAATATGTATATAGTATATTATCTTTTAAGTTTTAGAACTAGGAGCCATAGATAATGGAGAATCGGGGTGCTTATCCATGCTTCATCAAGAGGGATTCATTCTAATTACCTAATGTTATCCGGGTAATGTTGTGACTAGGTCGATGCGGTCTTAGGTTTCAAACCGTATGATCTTAGAATGGCCTTTTCTTTTAAAGGCTTTGAAAGGACATTTTATGAACCGAAGAAGTATTAAAGAAGAGTACATAACTCGGATCAATGCTATCAAATGATCCACTCAACTTGAAGTACAGTTGTGTGTGAGAGAGCCCGAGAGTTGTGTGGCGTTGACTAACCTCCAGCCTTTTATTGCCAGATTGTTTGATGATATATATTATATACTATGCCACTTCCTTGCATCAAGGAACAATACTATTTAGATGTTAGGGTTGAAATGGAACTGTTTGCTTGATATTAATTTTTTTCCCCCAATTTTCTTATTGTTTACTGTTCTGATCCTTTATCCCCTCTTCTATCCGTTGCCTTCTTGATATCTTGTTTCTCATATTAGTTGTTACGTCAAGTTCATGCTAATTTTTAAGCATTTGGTTATCTTCGTTTTTTGCTTCTATTATGGTTCATCTAAGACCTTGTTCGTTTTTTATGCAAAGACATGTCTATTTTCTTGAAGAATCAATAAACTTAAGGCGATTGCTTCACTTGACACATCATCTCGTATAAAGTAAATCGATATATTAGTTTCCGGTTCGGTTAGCCAAGCGATACGAGTTTGTTCTTGTAAGACTACAGTTTAATATATTTTTAATCTAACAAAGGGCTTCACCGCTTGCTCCATTCGAGGTTGAAGTGTGAGAAGGAGCCACTCAATTCTCGGTAAGTTTATCCTCTTTGTTTTGTGAATTGTAACTAGAATTTCTTTTGATTTAGTTATAATTGGATATGAGTGGACAACTTTTTTTCTTGGGCGCTTGAGCGGATTGTGAATTTTATACCGAAGTAGTTGGTGTTTAGTACTCTAGTGATGTTATCTTTGAAAGAGTGATCTAGGTTACCGGGATGTGGAACCGGGATAAATTAGAGCTTGAAAAGAGATTAATTTTTTAATTGTTGCTTCTATTTGGACGATTTTTGCTCTTCCTCCCTCCTTCATCATCTTCAACCTTCCTCTCGCATTTGTATACATTCGATTCTTCTTTGATGAATTGATATCATTTTCTACTTGATTTATTTTGTTTTATTTGCATTGCTCTTTGTTTCCATATAGTCTTGGCCTACCCGACTTTCATCCACAAACTTTAAATTGTCCGGAGGAGACTCTCACCAAGGAATATGTGCAATCGGGATACGGAGAAACAATTGAGGGACTTGAGGTAACCATTAAAAGCATCTCGTTTTTGCTCTTTTTGTCATACACCCTCCTTTTCTCCTCTTACCCATTTCTTGTCATGCCTATCCGGCCGTTTCTAATAGAGCTATCCTTGCATTTCCCGAAGATAAACTATTTTAGTCAATTTGTAGTAATGTTCACCGATAAATTAACTTTCCCTATTTCCTTAAATATATGTGAAAAGAAGTTAAATATGTTTCATGTCTTTCTTGGACCATGCCGGTACGATGATTGCCAAAGAAGGACTTGTTTCAAAGATCTATTTTGTTTATTCACCGAGTGTCACAACATATAACATTTCTCTGCCGCTTGTCTCGGGAAGCTAATGAAATCTCGGGGTGGGGGCGGTGCGGTGGGAGTGGGTGGCGGTGCGGGGGCAACGCAGGGGGGGGGGCGAGTGCGGTGGGGGTGGGGGCGTGCGGGGGGATGGGGGCGGTGCAGGGTGTTGGGGGGGGGGGGGAGGGTGGGGGCAGTGCGGTGGGGTGGGGGGCCAGTGTAGTGGGGTGAGGGCGGTGCAATGGGTGGGGGGTTGCTCCCGATGGTCTATTGTGGCATATAAATCATTCTATTTCTCGACATTTCAAATGAGTATAGACACTTGGACATTTCGACTTGTATGTCAAGATCGTTTTCTCATATGATGGGACTTTGTGTTATGTCCAGATTAAATTGAAGTTGTAATTTTGTGCTCTTCGATCTTTCTACAGGTGTGGTAGAAGCAAAGCGGTGTTTATCTAGATGGGGGGTTGCTGATGGGTTTTGGTCTTGCGGACATATCAGTTCCAAGTGTTCTAGCAAAATCTTGATGGATTAAAGACTCTTTCTCATTGTGCTTAATGAAAATGGTTCTAGATTATAGTAAATATTCATATGTATCTAATTATTTATACTTATGCTTCAATTGAGCATAATATGCTTAATAAAATGATTATTGATATATATTATTGATTTTCTATTGATTAATAATGAAAAAATGCAAAAAAAAAAAAAAAAAAAAAAATTGGTTTTTGGGGTGGTTAACCGCTGCGGTTTTGACCCAAAACCGCAGCAGTTAATCATTTTTGCTTGACTTTAGTTGACTCTAAAGAGATTGAGGAAATAATATAATGTAAGAAATTAAGGAAATGGAGCTTAAAATGCAAAAATCGGCAAAAAAAGACAATCATTTACCCATAATGGGGTTCACAGCATGTGAGTGGACTTTAGTTGACTTTAATACTTACATATATACTTATTAGAACTATATATGACCTTAAAATGAGCGTAAGTGCGGGAGATTAAGGAAAGTTGAGCTAAGAAGGCCAAAATCGGTCCGAAATGAAATTCATTTACCCAAATTGGGTTTTAAAGCTTGAAAAATGATTTTTGCTTGACTCTAATGGTTATATATGTTGATATTAGAACTATATATGTCCTAACATGTGGCTAAATGTGGGAAACAAAGTAAATTGAACTTGAAAGGCCAAAATTGGCTCGAAATGGCATTCTTCTACCCAAATTGGGTTTCAAAGCATGAAAAATGATTTTGCTTGACTGTAATGGTTATATATCTTGCTATTAGAGCTATATATGTCCTAGCATGTGGCTAATGAGGGAAACAAAGTAAATTGAACTTGGAAGGCCAAAATAGGCCCGAAATGGCATTCATTTACCCAAATTGGGTTTCCAAGCATGAAAAATGATTTTGCTTGACTCTAATGGTTATATATGTTGCTATTAGAACTATATATGTCCTAACATGTGGCTAAATGTGGGAAACAAAGTAAATTGAACTTGGAAGGCCAAAATCGGCCCGAAATTGGCCTTCATTTACCCAAAATGGGTTTCAAAGCATGTGAATGGATTTTACTTGACTCTAATAGTTGTATATGTTGTTATTAGAACTATACATGTCCTAACATGTGGCTAAATGTGGGAAACAAAGTAAATTGAACTTGGAAGGCCAAAATCGGCCCGAAATGACCTTCATTTACCCATAATGGGTTTGAAAGCATGAAAAATGATTTTGCTTGACTCTAATGGTTATATATGTTGCTATTAGAACTATATATGTCCTAACATGTGGCTAAATATGGGACACAAAGTAAATTGAACTTGGAAGGCCAAAATAGGCCCAATATGGCATTATTTTACCCAAAATGGGTTTCAAAGCATGTGAATGGATTTTACTTGACTCTAATGGTTATACATGTCCTAACATGTGGCTAAATGTATGAAAATAAGTACAATGAGCTGAGTCTGCAGGGGTGTGACAGCAAGGGGATGGGGGTCAACAGGGGGCGACGGGGGTGGGGAACAAGCAGGGGGAGGGGGGTTTGCAGGGGGAGGGCGGTGAGGGTCTACAGGGGGAGGGCGCAAGGTGAGGGGGGCAGCAACGGGGGTGGGGCACAGTAGGGGGGAAGGGGGGTCTGCAGGGGGGTGGGGCACAGCGGGGGAAGGGGTCCGCAGCGGTGGTGGGGGCGGCGGGGAGGGGGTCCGGCAGGGGCAACAAGGGGGCGAGATGGGCCGGCGGGAGACCGCTGGGGGAAGGGGAGAGAAGGGGGGGCAGCAGGGGGAACCGAGTGTGGCTAAATATATGTCAATGAAAACATGTTGTTATAAGAGCTATATATGTCCTAACATGCGGCTAAATGCGAGAAACTAAGTACATTGAACATGAAAAGCAAAAAAGGGCCCGAAATGGCCTTCATTTACCCAAAATGGGTTTCAAAGCATAAGAAGTGATTTTTCTTAACTCTAATGGTTGTATATGTTGTTATTACAACTAAATATGTCCAAACATGTGGCTAAATGCGAGAAACTAAGTACATTGAACATGAAAAGCAAAAAACGGCTCGAAATGGCCTTCATTTACCCAAAATCGGTTTCAAAGCATAAGAAGTGATTTTTCTTAACTCTAATAGTTGTATATGCTGTTATTACAACTAAATATGTCCTAACATGTGGCTAAATGCGAGAAACTAAGTACATTGAACATGAAAAGCAAAAAAGGGCCCGAAATGGCCTTCATTAACCCAAAATGGGTTTCAATGCATAAGAAGTGATTTTTCTTAACTCTAATGGTTGTATATGTTGTTATTACAACTAAATATGTCCTAACATGTGGATAAATGCGAGAAACTAAGTACATTGAACATGCATGAAAAGCAAAAAAGGGCCCGAAATGGCCTTAATTTACCCAAAATCGGTTTCATCTACCCAAAATTGGTTTCAAAGCATGTGAATGGATTTTAGTTAACTGTAATGGTTGTATATGTTGTTATAAGAGCTATATATGTCCTAACATGTGGCTAAATGCGAAAAACTAAGTACATTAAACATGAAAAGCAAAAAACGGCCCGAAATGGCCTTCATTTATCCAAAATGGGTTTTAAAGCATAAGAAGTAATTTTTCTTAACTCTAATGGTTGTATATGTTGTTATTACAACTATATATGTCCTAACATGTGGCTAAATGCGAGAAACTAAGTACATTGAACATGAAAAGCAAAAAACGGCCCGAAATGACCTTGATGTACCCAAAATCGGTTTCATCTTCCCAAAATGGGTTTCAAAGCATGTGAATGGATTTTAGTTAACTATAATGGTTGTATATGTTGTTATAAGAGCTATATATGTCCTAACATGTGGCTAAATGCGAGAAACTAAGTACATTGAACATGAAAAGCAAAAAACGGCCCGAAATGGCCTTCATTTACCCAAAATGGGTTTCAAAGCATAAGAAGTGATTTTTCTTAACTCTAATGGTTGTATATGTTGTTCTTACAACTATATATGTCCTAACATGTGGCTAAATGCGAGAAACTAAGTACATTGAACATGAAAAGCAAAAAACTGCCCGAAATAGCCTTGATGTACCCAAAATCGGTTTCATCTACCCAAAATGGGTTTTAAAGCATGTGAATGGATTTTAGTTAACTCTAATGGTTGTATATGTTGTTATAAGAGCTATATATGTCCTAACATGTGGCTAAATGCGAGAAACTAAGTACATTGAACATGAAAAGCAAAAAAGGCCCGAAATGACCTTCATTTACCCAAAATGGGTTTCAATGCATAAGAAGTGATTTTTCTTAACTCTAATGCCCGAAATGGCCTTCATTTACCCACCCCCCTTGCACAGCCCCCCCACCCTGCTTCCCCACCTTGCAGGCCCCCCTGCGTAACCCACCCCCCTTGCTTAGCCCCCTCCACTGCTTCCCCCTTCCAGCCCCCCCCGTCGCCCTCTCTCCCGCGAACCCCCTCCCTGCTGCCCATCCCCTTTGCACAGCCCCCACCCCGCTTCCCCTTGCGACCGCCCATCCCCGCTTCCCCCCCCTCTTACGCCTCCCTCCCCCCGCGAACCCCCCTTGTTGCCCACCTCCTTGCACACAGCCCCCACCCCTGCTAAACTAAAATAAACAAAACAAAACAAAACAAAACAAAACAGAACAAAACAAAACAAAACTAAACTAATTAAGTACAACAGCAACCAATGTTATCAGGATCGGGATCCTACTTTGGATCGTAGGGGTTGGTAGGATCGAATCGGTGGGATCGGATCGTAGAATCGTAAGATCCTACAATTCGGTAAAATAGAGATAATTATGCTTGAAAATGGTGAGACTTTGATGTTAAAAATTTACACATATTAATAATGACTTATTTGATTAGCAAATGGTGATAATGTTTCAATGCTATAAGATTTGAAGTAAAATGCAACCAAAATATAATAGAAGAAATATAATATGTGAAAATACTTTATGATTTTTTTACGATAGGATCGGATCGTAGAGTCGTAGGATCGTATAATCGTATTAAGATCCTACCATGTGATTTTTTGTGGTTGGGTAGGATCGAAAGATCCTACGAAATTAAGATCCTACGTAGGATCGGGATCGGTGAGGTCCTTCCGGATCGTAGAATCGTAGGATCGTAAGAGTCGGATCGGGATTTTAACAACATTGACAGCAACAACAACAACAACAACAACAACAACAACAACAACAACAACAACAACACAACAACCACAAAAATAACAACCACTATAACAACCACAACAACAACAACCCCACCAAAGCCCTAGCTTTTTAACCTAAAAATCAAACTAATTAACTACTTAAACTAAAATCAAATTAACTCAAATCAATCATCTTTGAACCCTTTAACTATTATACAACCTAATTTAACTAATAATTATTCATAAAACTACCTAGGAATTATAAACTTGAAGTTTTAAATATGAGATTAAAATAAAAGTTATGAACTTTTAGTTACCTAGGAATAGGTGGAGGAGGAATGTAGTTGTTTATGGTGGGGTACAGGACGAATGTAGTTGTTTTGGAGGAGGAAGGTGGAGGTGCGCCGAAAATCGCAGAGGAGTCGAGGTGGAGGTGCGCCGAAAATCGCAGAGGAGTCGAGGTGGATATGTGCGCAAGCTTAGGGCAGCAGTAGTGGTGCGCCCAGCTGGTGGTGGAAGCTTCGGGTGGTGGCGGCGGTGAGGTGTGGTGGTGCGTCACTGCGTCGTCGAACCCTCAGGTGTGAACTCGCTGAATTGAAGGAGGGATGAATTGAAATTGGGATGAGGGAATTGAAATGGGTGAATTAAGGAGGGAAGAAAAAACACGGGCTTTTTGGTTGGGAAAAAAACGAAAAAAATCTGATTTGGTCCTAAGAACCGGATCAGATTATTAAAAACCGCAGCAGATTCTATAATCTGATCCGGTTCTATAAAAGACCGGATCAGATTTTTTGCCCATATTTCCCTCCCATTTTTCCATTGGTTTTCGGATGCGGTTTTCTAAAAACCGAATCTGCTACTAAGCGACATATAAGGTTTTTTCCACTAGTGATTGAAGGGTTTTTGGGGTTTTAAATGATTTTTGTAACAACTAAAGCTAAATATTATCAAAGAACTAGCAAATAATATGAGATGAAAATATGAATAAGGAAGACACTAGAGTTAAGGTTACTAGTATGGATCAAAGTGGACAACGATTATTAATGCAATTGTGATTCAAAGGCAATGATTACGCAAGGGTTAGCTTTCCTCTAAAATACTCGAGTCCTCTCTCGAATGGTCTTCGAGAATGATCGCTTAATCAATCAACTAAATCCTCTCTCGAATGGTCTTTAGTCAATTGATTAAGAGATCCAATGAATTCGAAAAACCCTAATATAGGATCCCCTTAATTTATACCCAATATCTTGGCCTAGAAATTAAGTTGATTCATGGAGATGATAAAAGAGTTCATAATTCAATTAAGAACATTTGAAATCAAAATACCAAAGCACAAATGTGATCAATATCTATCCTAAGGCCTCAAAACACCAAGATCAATGCATAAACATCTTTAGATCATCACAATCACGTTAACAATACATTAAACCCTAATCCATACTTTCACCCTAACCCTAGATAAGAAACTACTCACTAATCATGGATTCTAAGCAATAAAACATGAAATCTATAACTAATCTAGGGCTAAGCATGATTAAGAGAATAATAATTCTAATAAAAATAAGCAATTAAGAAACTACAATATATGACATCTAATGATAGGAAGAACAAAAAATAACAATGAAAAGAGAGAATAAAAACTGAAACTTTGAAATTAAATCGAATAAAAGTACCTTCAATGTTGTAGAAATCACATACTATAATCTACGAATCTCAAATCTAAGAACAAGCCAATGTTTTTCTCTCTAATATCCACCCTCACAATCCTCTCTAAAACATAGAATAAAGCATAATCCAAAAATAATAACATTCTATTGTTTTTAATAGGCACGAGCCTTACAATTTTCTGACCTAACTAGGTGGTGCGGGCGCACCAAGGCTACTGATGAAGGTGGCCAAACTTCGCTGGAATGGTGCGGGCGCACCATGAAGTTGGTGCGGGCGCACCTAGGTGACAGACAATAAGAGGGCTGAATCTGTGGGGCGGTGCGGGCGCATTGATGCCAGGTGCGGGCGCACCGATGCCAGGTGCGGGCGCTCCAATGTGTGCGGGCATTTCTAAGGGAGTGCGGACGCACCATAGTTCTTAGCTCACGCTTCCTTGCTTCCATTTTCGATCGTGCAAACTCCTCGAAACTCCCGCCTATTACCGTATCTCCCATCTCTCGACCTTAGAAAAGGTCATACCTGCAATCAAAGCACGGGAAAACACGGTGAAAGCAAATGTACTAGAAATCCAGTCAAAATTGACCGAAAATCTAGCAAAATGTGACTATGATCAAAATGATCAAGTGAAAGAAATAGAGAGGGAAATGAGAAAGAAATAGGGAAGAAAAGGGTATAAAGAGGATCAAACCAAACCAAAAGGAGATCAAATAATGTGTAAGAAAAGCACTTATCATCGTTACTGAAGATTAAAGAAGTATTGAGATGGATGGTAGTAGACATTCTATCTTGCTTGAATTATTGGCTAAATAAGTATCACTTGAATTAAGTTGCAAGTAGGACTGTTAACATAAGTAATATGAGATTCAGGTAAACAAAAGACCAAGAAAAAAATGCACTTCCAACTGACTTCACGGCAGAAGTAGTTTGAATAACACCCAATATGTTTTTCACTAAAGATATGCAGTAGGTAGAACTCATAAGTAAAACTCTAATGCTTTACTGAACCTAATGTTAGTGAAACTCATGCCAAATTTGATGTTCCAATGTAATCAAACCAAGTGGCTTAGTTAAGGGGATTCTTCTTAACTTCATTATCTAATTCTCAAACAAAAACCTCCTTATTTCTATAATCATCAATACCCTATGTTAGGAGCTGACTCTTTGTATGAATCCTACCATTACCTTCCTTGATTTGTTGATTTATGAAAATCGTTCGTTTTCTTTTGTTTGATGAAGTTCCATCATCTTATATTCAATTTGTGTCAATCATAATTTCAATACCCTTCATCCATACAATATTAATTATACACAAATTCAAGTATGAGTCAGGTACGTGTACTATATTATATTGTACAGTGGGGGTAGAGCTGATCAAATTAGCCCGGCCTGGCCCGAATTATCCCGGGCTTGTGCAGATTTTTTGGCCCGATTTCGGGCCTACTCCGTCCCGATTTTTTTTGGCTTTGCGAAAGCCGAAAATGACTTTTTAGTCTAAATTTCGATCCGGACCGATTTTGGACCGAGAACCCGTTATTTTTGGCCCGAAATAGCGGGCTTTGGGCACAAAATTTTGGCCCGACCCGACTAATGGGCAAATTTTTTTTGTGGTCCGACCCGCTATTTGATCACCTCTAAGTGGGGGGTAACTTTTTTCCTAAAATGAGTAGCTTATATAAAAGTAAACCTTTTGCCATAAAAAATTGTCTGTCATACAAAGATAATTATGTCCTAAATGGGTCACTGTTACTTATATTGAAGTGACACATGTAGGTTAAAACTTAAAAGTTACTCTTTATATTAAAGTGACCCATTTTGACTTAAAAGAGACCCATTTTGGCTTATAATGAGCTGCTCTAACAATCAATTTATTATACTCCCAATGCACATGATACTAATTGTATTTTTCAAGTAGCATAAAGTGATATGATTCAATTTTATAATCAACTATAATAGGCCTCATCAGAACATTGAAGTCAATGTATGGAGAAGTTGTTGATGCATAAATCATAAAATTCCATGCAAGCTAAACATTGAAAATGTATTTAGGAGGCAATCTATCCAAAATACTCCCTCTGAATTCTGTTTTTTCACCATATACCCTAGACAATTATTTTTTTGCACCATATACCCTTTCAACTTTTGAAATCCACCATATACCCCCCACTTTTGAAAAAATACGTCAAACTACCCTTTTGACTAACGGTGTTAGACTTCCGTTAGTCATTAACCCCTAATCCCCCCTAACCCTAATTAACTAACCTAAACCTAAGTCAAACCCTAACTCCTAACCATAACCCTAACCACCCAACCACCACTCCTCCTCCACCCCCTTACCCCACCGCCCCACCACCCCGAAGCCCCCTACCCTCCCCGGCGCCCTCCCCTCCCCCCCCCTCGCAGTCGCCCCAACCCCCCTCCTCTCCCCTTCCCCGCAATCGCAGCAACCCCCTCCCTTCCCCTTCCCCGCAATCGCCGCACAACCCCTTCCCCCTGCAGTCGCGTACCCACTCAAACCCACCCTCGCTTTTTTGAATTTTCGAATTTCGGGCGTTTTTTATTTTATTTTTTTCATTTCAAGGGAAGGGGAGGCGGAGGGGGTTGCGCGGCGTTTGCGGGGAAGGGGAGGGGGTTGCACGACGGTTGCGGGGGAAGGGGAGAGGAGGGGGTTGGGCGACTGCAGGGGAGGGGGAGGTGGAGGGGAGTGGGGGCTGGGGGAGGGGCTGCGGGGCTGGGGGAAGGGAGAGGGGGGCTGCGGGTGTGGTGGGGGAAAGGGGTGGGGTGGGGGGGGGGTTGTGGGTGGGTGGTGGGGGGAAAGGGGTGGGGGGGAGGGGTGGTGGGTGGGTGGATAGGGTTAGGGTTAGGGTATTAGATTAGGGTTAGAGTTAGGTTTAGTTTAGGTTAGTTAATTAGGGTTAGTGGGGGGATTAGGGGTTAATGACTAACGGTGTTAGACTTCCGTTAGTCATAAGGATAGGTTGATGTATTTTATAAAACGTCGAGGGTATATGGGGAATTTGGAAACTCAAACGGGTATATGGTGCAAAAAAAATTTTGCCAGATGTATATAGGGCTGGCAAAAGCTGACCCAACCCGACAACCCGACCCGAACCCGACCTGAAATAAACGGGTTTTGAAAAAAAAAATCGACCCATTTATGTAATTGGATCAACCTGAACCCGACCAGAAATTAATTGGGTTAGGTTCGGGTTGGAAATCCCAACCCGAAAATAACCCGCCTAACCCGTTTAAGATTTTTTTTAGTAAATATTTTATATGTGGGCCAAGCCCAATCAATATATATAAATAAAGGAGGAACTTTTCGGGAGCATAGGGAGCTCCTCAAGATTTCGAAGCCATAGAGCGCGCCACGTAGGATTGCCACGTCATCAAATTTTTATTTTTATCTTTTATAAAAATAGAGTTCTACATATATTTAAATACATATAAGGAGTTTTGGATAAGCAAAAATTAGAGTTTGGTTTTGAATAAACAACCTTAATTATTATATTATGTAAATTGTGTATAACTTTTGCTACGTAATTCGGAATATTATAATTTTTGTATAATTGGATAGTGTTCGGAATATGCTCTGAAATAAGATCCATTTACAATATAGTTTTACAACTTTTTTTTTTTTTGCTAAGCAAGATGAGATATAGTATAACCAAAACCAGAATTTACAATCTATCAAGCCTCAAAGAGGCCAAAGAGCAACTATACAAGAAGTATACCTCAAAAAAAAACCACTATTTCAAGCTATGTATCCATTCTCTATCTACTCTGGAAATTTTCTGTGGCAAAACAGCTATGATTCTACATCTAATTACAATTTGTAATCTCCTAATTACAGAAGGCAAAGTAGGAACTTTATGATTCCAAAAACTATCATTTATACTCTGCCAAATAGTGTAAACAAGCGCAACAACAGCAGCATAACAAACCTCTCTTCGAAATTTAGTGAATCTCCTAGACTTGAACCATCTCAAAACTCTAGATAAGTCTGTGGGGGGAGTTTTGATCTGAAGCCACTCAGTAATGCTCTGTAAACATGTCCTGCTATAGTGACACTCAAAAAAGAGGTGAGTGTGACTCTCAATATGATTGCCACATAATAAACAGTCACTAGAAGCACAAACACCAATTTTTGCCAATTTCTCTGTAGTTTGAAGTCTGTGTAGCATAGCCAACGAGCATATAAATCTATGCTTAGGAACACTTAATCTGTTCCAACACATTTTACTCCAAGAAACTTGACTGTTCTGAGTAACCAGTTTCCAATATACAGCTTTTACCGAATAAGTAGGCATGGCCTTCAGTTCATCTAAAGAAAAAATCAGCTTCAATTTATCTCTGGTTTCACATACTTTCTTCCAGTACCAGCTCACTCCTTGCTGTGGAATATAATCCCACCAATCAGTATTCTTCATATACACTGCTGCAATCCATCTTATCCAAGCGTTGTCTTTCTTGTTAGCTATAGCCCACACATATCTACCCATGTTGGCAACATTCCACAGCATGATATTTCTAAAACCCAAGCCTCCATATTTTTTCTCACAGCAAAGCTTGTCCCATGCCACCAAACCTGGCTTCTGAGAATAAATTTGACCACTCCAAAGGAAGGATCTGCAGACCTTAATAATATCTAACAGCACCTTTTTTGGCAAAATGTAAACTTGAGCCCAAGATCGATGAATACTCGCAAAAACAAAGATTAATGAGTTGGACTCTAGCCATATAAGAAAGATTTCTAGAGTTCCAAATCTTGATTCTACTCATCATCTTTTCAACCAACACATCACAATGAGCAGCAGTAATTCTTTTGGAACAAATTGGAACCCCTAGGTATTTAAAAGGAAAGGAACACCTCTGAAACCCAGAAATATCCTTCACCCTTTGAACCTCCTCTTCCTTCATTCCACAGCAATAAAAAGCAGATTTATGGACATTGGCTTTTAAACCAGAGGTATCAGAAAAAAGTTTGAAAGCTTGAAGCATGATATAGATGGAGTTGAACTCACCTTGGCAACACATGATCAAATCATCAGCAAAACAAAGGTGAGTAAGCTTAACTGGTTTGCATCTAGGATGGAAATGAAACTGAGGCAGCTCACTAATATTTCTCAAAATCCTAGAAAGATACTCCATACTGATGACAAACAATATGGATCCCCCTGTCTCAAGCCCCTTTTTGAAGAGAAATAACCATGAAGAGTGCCATTAAGCATCAGTGAAAATGTAGGAGTTGTGACACAGACCATGACAAGTCTTATAAAGCTCTCTGGGAATAAAAGACTTTGCAACATTTCTTCTAGAAACCCCCAATCCACTGTGTCATAGACTTTTTGTAAGTCTATTTTCATCAAAAAACTAGGGCTCACACTCTTCCTTCCATAGTGCTTGACAAGATCCTGAATGATCATGATGTTATGGACTATATAACTGCTGTGCACAAACCCACCTTGGTTCTCATCTATAATCTCAGGCAATATACTTCTCAACCTATTACTAAGCACTTTAGTAATACATTTATACAAGACATTACAACAAGATATTGGCCTAAAATCAGCAACATTGGTAGGACATTTACTCTTAGGGATCAAGGTAATGGCAGTAGAATTTACCTCTTTTAGGAGTTTTCCAGATCTAAAAAAAAATCTAGAACTGCTTGAATTATGTCCTCACCAACCACCTCCCATGTATCTTTGTAAAAAGAAGCACCAAACCCATCAGGGCCTGGTGCCTTGGCACCATCAATTGACATCAAAGCCTCTTTCACCTCAGCAATAGAATAAGGCCTTTCAAGAAAGCATTTTTGTTCCTCAGAAACAACAGGACCTGATTGCACAATTTGCTTAACAACTGCTCTTCTGTTTTGACAAGTACTCCCCAGTAAGTCTTGATAAAAATCAAGAAAGGCTTGAGAAACTGTTGCATCAGTATCTTGCCAGTGACCATCTTGATCATATATTGCATAAACCTGGTTCTGGATTCTTCTTGCTCATATGCTTTGATGAAAGAGAGCAGTGTTCTCGTCACCATCTCTTATCCACTCCATTTTAGATTTCTGCTTCAAAAACTCAGTATTAATTTTATGCTTGAGTTTATATTCAGCAACAGCTCTTAATT